>JAODAL010055717.1:0-23760 GCA_025379985.1 Phyllomedusa bahiana
AGTGACTGAATACACGCCACACCTTTAAACTGAATATAAACCCTTACACTTTGCAGACATATAAGTGATTACAGTTCAGTTATATTTAGTGACTCACATGTGACGTTTCTCTTATGAGTCGGTAATGTTCCCTTTTCTTCTCCATCCGGTCCACACCACCATGCTGACTTCTCCCGTCCAACACTTGTCCATACAGATTTGGACACAAATATCTTAGAATCTTCACTTTTCTATCAACTCTTTACTTTTCCCAACTTTGTACAAACTTCCCACGAGTGGGAGAGCAAGTATCGGGTATAAGGCCCAGTCTCCAAGGAGGAAAAGAGGACTAACCCCCTGGAGATTGTGCTACAGTTCTGGTCTGTACCCCTCAGAATCATATTGTGTGGTCCGAACTTGTGTGGAGTTCACTACTGTCATGCTTTTTGCTTTTTGTAGTGTTTCTGTTTTTCCTACAGATTTCCCAGTTGGACTTGGATGTATTATTGAACCAGTGTTTGATCCATTTCTTTAATACAATGGTTGTGGAAGTCGGTGAAGTTTATGTAAATAAAGTGTTTTTTGTGCATCGTCTGTTTGTTGTTTTACCATTTAATTCCAGTGTTAGTAATAAAGGTGTTTGACAGACGTCTCTCTATTACTAGTGCTGGGACTTGGTGTCAGCCTTGGGGTGACAAAAAAACACCCCTGGTGACACCAAGCCCCAGCGCTAGTAATAGAGAGACGTCTGTCAGACAGCTCTATTACCAACACTGGAAAAATAGTGGTAAAAAATACCCTGAAACAACACGAAAACACTTTATTTAAATAAACACCCCCCAAAACCAGCCCTCACAGACCATTTGACTATGTTCACACAGCTTAATTGCGGGACATAGTTCGCCCCACAATTACGCCATGTGTACAGGGGCGGGGTGGGGGGCAGCAGCTCGCCGGCCCCATAGATATGCATTATTCTCGGCGCGTATATGTCGTGATTAATTGACATGTCACTTCTCTCCCCGCTCGCCGTATTGTGCGAGCAGGGAGAGGAGGCGTAATCCATAGTTCTCTATGAGTTCTCTATATATTTCAGCCTGTAATTCGCGCAGTACGGTGTGAATTACGGGCTGAAAGACGTCCCAAAATAAGCCATGTGAACATAGCCTTTTATTAAAGAAATGGATACAACACTCGTCCAACACAGTCCAGAGGGGAAATCTATGACACAGAAACACTAATCAGCATGTGGCTGAGGGCATCTATCAAGAGGGCAGCAAGGGAAAAATTGCCCCCAGTACCGGGTAGTTTTCCCCCCAGGTAGCCAGGTATTTTTTCCCCCCGGTAGCCAGGTAGCTTGCCCCCCAGTACCGGGTAGTTTTGCCCCCAAGGAACCCAGGTAATTTTGCCCCAAAGTAGCCAGGTATTTGGGCACCAAAGAAAGCCAAGTAGTTTGCCCCTTTAGCAGGTATTTCCCCCCAAGTCCCCCGGTAGTTTGCCCCCAATTAAGCATATTTTGCACCCCCAAGTAGCCAGGTAGTTATCCCCCATGTAGCCAGGTAGTTAGCCACCAAGTAGCCAGGTAGTTAGCCCCCATGTAGACAGGTAGTTAGCCCCCAAGCAGCAAAGTAGTTAGCCCCCATTTAGCAGATAGTTTGCCCCTAATACCAGGTAGTTCCCCCCCCATTTATTTGGTAGTTTCCCCCCCACGGACCCAGGTAGTTTGCCTCCAAGAGCAGATTTTTAGCCCCCCAAGTAGCCGGGATTTTTTGCCCCCATTTAGCGGAAATTAGCCCCCCATGTAGCGGGTAGTTTCCCCCAAAACAAAAAATTGCCCTTTAAATGAAAAAAATAATAAATCCACTCCCTTTTTCCATTCCCCAGACAGGGGGCTGGGGCCCTCGGCTTCACTGCAGATTTTTCCCTAGTGAAGCCCAGCACAGGTGGCGCACTATGACGTCATAGTATGCCGCCTGCGTGGTGACGTGGGCCAGACTTCTAGTAGGTCTAAGGCCTCAGACCTACTAGGCAGAAGAGCAGAGCGGCGGTGGTGTTCTGCTCCACTAAGCGCTTGCACAGACATGCCTGCGAGCAGACTCGGACTGGGCTGCCGGAGGATCAGTGAATCCCCCGGTGGGCCCCCCACGAGCTGCTGGGGGCCCCGGAGGCAGTGCCGCCGCTCCCGGGGCCCAGCTGCGCATTCTGTCACTGAACGCCCGGGCCCTGCGTCCCGAGCGCCCAGAGACCGGCCCGGGGGTTGGGGGCTAGGGTCCCCGACTCCCGGGACTGCGCGGTGTCAGCGGAGCACAGCACCACTAGCACCTAACACCTTCAGCTTGCCATGCGCCGACCCCTACTGCTGACGTAGGCGGCGCGGTGACGTCACTTCACCACGCTGCCTATGCAGGGCAGTAGGGGACAGCGGCAGCTTGGAGCAGCCGGAGCCAGCCAGTAATGGCTGTTTTTTTGTTTTTTTTTTTTTTTTTTTTAAACTACCCAATGGGCCCTGACTAACAAAGGGGGGGGTGGCTACTAAAGGGGCTCGACTACCTAAGTGGGGCCCCGACAAAAAAAGGGGGGCCTGGGACATAAAGGGGCCCGACAACAAAGGTGTCCCTGGCTAAACTAAAGGGGGCCCTGACTATCAAAGGGGGGCCCTGGGTACATAAAGGGGGGCCTGACATTTAAAGGGGGGGGCCCGGGGGACATAAAGGGGGCCCTTTATACTAAAGGGGGGGCCCCGACTACCCACAGGGGACCCGACTACTAAAGGGGGCCCGACTACCTAAAGGGGGGCCCTGACTACAAAGGGGGCCCCGACTAACTAAAGGGGGCCCCGATACCAAGGAGGCCCTACGCATAAAGGGGGTCCTGGCTACATAAATGGGGGCCGGGTACATAAAGGGGGCCCCGGCTACATAAAGGGGGCCCTCTAAAACCTAAAGGGGCCCCCCATAACAAAGGGGGGGCCCTGGCTACAAAAGGGGCCCGACAAAAAAGGGGGTCCCCCGGGTATCTAAAGGGGGGCCCTGACTATCTAAAGGGGGCCCCGGCTACATAAAGGGGGCCCTGGCTACATAAAGAGGGTCCTGACATCTAAGGGGGCTCTGGCTACATAAAGGGGGGCCTTACTACAAAGGGGGGGCCCGGCTACTAAAGGGGGCCCCACTATCTAAAGGGGGCACTGCACAAAATGGGTGTCCTGGGTACATAAAAAGGGGGGCCCGGCTACATAAAGGGGGCCCCACTTCCTAAGGGGGCCCCCACTAACAAAGGGGGGCCCTGGCTACATAAAGGGGGCCCTGACTAACAAAGGGTGTCCCTGGCTATCTAAAGGGGGGCCCTGACTATCTAAAGGGGGCCCTGGCTACATAAAGGGGGCCCTGGCTACATAAAGAGGGTCCTGACTATCTAAGGGGGGCCCTGGCTACATAAAGGGGGTCCTGACTATCTAAAGGGAGGCCCTGGCTACATAAAGGGGCCCTTACGATCTAAAGGGGGGACCTGGCTACACAAAGGGGGGCCCTGACTATCTAAAGGGGGGCCCTGGCTACATAATGGGGGCCCTGACTGTCTAAAGGGGGGCCCTGACTACAAAGGGGGGGCCTTGACTACCTAAAGGGGGGCCCTGACTACTAAAGGGGCCCTGACTAACTAAAGGCGGCCCTGACTACTAAAGGGGGGCCCTGACTACCTAAAGGGGCCCTGACTACCTAAAGGGGTGCCCTGACTACCATAGGGGGCCCTGACTGCATAAAGGGGGTCCTGGCTACATAAATGGGGGTCCTGAATACATAAAGGGGGGCCCTGGCTACATAAAGGGGGCCCTGACTAACAAAAGGGGGCAAAAGTGGCAAAAGTAGGTGCCTCGGCTTATACTCGGGTCGGCTTATACTCGAGTATATCCCGTGTAGGGTATAAAATATATATATATATATATATATATATATATATTAAAATATATATATATATATATATATATATATATATATATATATATATATATACATATATCAATAAAAAAAATATCCATAGGCAAATTGCTTGTCAATATGTAAAAAAATATTTTATGATAATGTTCCTTTAGCAAGCATTCGCACTAAATGGCTAATGGTACAGTACACCAATATAGCACTTCAACAGACCAATATAGAATGGCAGCCAACTTTACACAGATATTACATATGGTGATCCCCATTGCAAATTATATAATAATAATAATCTTTATTTATATAGCGCCAACATATTCCGCAGCACTTTACAAATTCGAGGGTAAACATAAAGACATTACACATTAAAAGTACTTACAGATGAGACACAAGGGGTGAAAGGGCCCTACTCCCGAGAGCTTAAAAATCTATTAGGGTGTATGGGTGAAACAAACGGTGAGAAGTGCTAAGTTTACAATGGTCCAGCCATGTTTCATAAATAGGGAGTGGTTTACATGAAAAATGGATGAACCTGCCACCCAGACAGTACATCTATATAAAGATAAGTGACAGGGAGTCACAGATATGTGTGATAGCAGTTAGGGATCTTGGTAGGCCAGACTGAGAAGATGTTTTCTCATAAAACTATGAGGGTTGTGAATGTGCCTGATCGTCCGCAGTGGCATATTCCAAAGAACTGGCACCGCACGTGTGAAATCTTGGAGATGGGCATGGGGGTTCAGATGATTGATGAATGTAACCTGATATCAGCAGCAGAGTGGAGAGAACGGGTCGGGTGGTAGACAGAGATGAGGGAGGAGATGTAGTGGGGTGCAGCGTTGTGGAGAGCTTTATGGGTGAGAGTGATGAGTTTATACTGTATCCTGTACTGAATGGGCAACCAATGCAGTGACTGACATAGGGTAGAGGCATCAGTATAGCGGCTGGAAAGAAAGATGAGCCTGCTTGCTGCATTCAGGACAGATTGAAGAAGGGAGAGTTTACACAGAGGGAGACCGATTAGCAAGGAGTTACAGTAGTCAAGACGAGAAATAATAAGGGTCACAATGAGAGTTTGAGTTGTTTCCATAGTGAGAAACGGACGGATTCTGGAGATGTTCTTGAGATGCAGGTGACAAGAGCGGGTAAGGGATTGGATATATGGGGTGAAGGTCAGATCAGAATCTAGTATAACCCCCAGACAGCGGGACTGCTGCCTAAGAGTAATGGTGGTACCACATACAGAAACAGAAATAGCAGGTTGGGGGGTTGGTTACTAGATGGCAGAAAGACAAGAATTTCAGTTTTAGTGAGGTTTAATTTCAGATGGAAAGAGGACATTATGTCAGAGACAGCGGACAGACAGTCACTGGTGTTTTGTAGCAGGGCGGGAGTGATGTCACGGAAAGAGGTGTATAACTGGATGTCATCAGCATAGAGAAGGTACTGGAAGCCAAATCTGCTGATGGTTTGTCCAATCGGGGCTGTGTACAATGAAAAGAGGAGAGGACCTAGAACTGAGCCCTGAGGAACTCCAACATTAAGAGGTAGAGAAGAGGAGGTAAATCCGAAATAAGAGACACTGAAGGAGCGATCAGACAGGTAAGATGAAAACCAAGAGGGAGTGGTGTCCTGGAGGCCAATGGCACTGAGCATGCTTAGGCGAAGGTGGTGATCAAAAGTGTCAAACGCTGCAGAGAGATCCAAGAGAAGCAGCAACAAGTAGTTACCCTGAGATTTTGCTGTTAGGAGGATTGTAGAGGATCGAGAAGAGAGTTAGTAGAGAGATAGCGGATTAGGCGAGAGCAGACCAAGCATTCCAAGAGTTTAGAGATGAAGGGCAGGTTAGAGACTGGTTAGTAATTAGCAGCGCAGGACGGGTCCAGAGTGGGCTTTTTTAGTAAAGGGGTTATGATGGCGTGTTTAAAGGAGGATGGAAAGATCCCAGTGGAGAGAGAGAGGTTACAGATTGTAGAAAAGGTGAGAGAGGACAGCTGGAGAAATGGACTGGACAAGGTAGGAGGGAATGGGGTCACTAGAGCAGGTGGTGGGGCGTGCATACAAGAGAAGCCTGGACACTTCTTCCTCTGTCGCCGGGTCAAGGGCTGAGAGTAGACTAGAGGACGAGCGGGAGGGGATTGGATAGGTATTACTTAGTTAACATAAAAAATGTGTGAGCATACATCTCAAAAGAACTTTAATCAAAATGCCATATTAAATCAGGAATGAAACAAAAAGATCCACCAGATCCTACCTGAATTCTGCACCATTTACAGATCATCAAAAAGAAGAAATAACAATGATAATAACTGCAACATGTAGAGCAGGAGCAGCATCAGCGACAATAAGCCATATTACCCCTAAGGTGCTCAGGCCGCCAGACCAAGTAACGTCACTAAGAAAGGCTACAGGAGCTCCAAAGGTCTAGTAATCCTACTCGTTTCAGAAACCATCTGTTTCCTTCGTCAGGGATTAAAAATTAATATAAATTAAAATCCAGTATATGTAGTACAAAGTGGCACCTAAAGAAAGTCCAACTAGTCCTGTGGAAAACAAGTCTTACGCCTGTTTGCCATCTGTGTCAGAGGTTCTCCGTCTCAGAGGTGTAAATTTACATGTTTACCAATCGAACTGAACAGCACTTGATGAACCACATTGACTACAATGGGGTCAATCCGGTTTCCGGCTCGGTGGCTGCAGTTTTATCGAAAAAAAACAACCCTGCTGCTGCACTATGTTCCCATCATTCCCAATGGAAAGTACGATGGAGTTTACAAACTGAACCTTAGACACAAGTGTAAACCGAGCCTTATGCGACTACATCAACCCAACATATAAAAAGAGGCGAAAGACGAAAATTCTTTAGGTTCTAAAAGCAAAAATTTTGTAAAAAGGAGACGTCAGTCTTTGCGTCAATTTGCCGTCTTATTTTCATGGATCACACATTTGGCTCCTTTGAAATACACCGGTCTTGTTCCTCCAGATTCGACCATATTGCAGTTATTGATGTACTGTTCTTCCAGTTGGTCGTACGACCTTGACCTGATGGCAATGACTAATACCGAAACTATGAAAAAGGAAAATATGGCTATGAAAACCATGATGAACGTGACCGCTCCAGCAGTGTCGTTCTGGTTTTGTGTGGTCTCTTCTTTCATGGTAAGGTTCTGATGTACCTCCTGAAAGGCTGTGAGGAGCAAGGACTTCATAAAGGTCTCCAATGAGGACGTCAGGTTGCTGGATTCTGACATTTTAAGGAAAAACTTTTTGGAAAAAAAAGAGAAAAAATTAGTTAAAACCATCTCTGTTGCTTCATTGTGTCTTAAAATTCTTTCTAAGTCCCTATTTTCGATTTTATGGGAGGTAGACACCTATAATATCTCTGTGGATGAAGATGAAGTATGTTGTATAGCAGACAGGATTTTCTGTGAACATTTATGTACATGTAGTTAAATGTATTCAAATGGTGGTCACGCAGACAGGAAGCCAAGTGGTTACTAAGCAACCAGAATGGACAAGAAACATGTGGCAGATAAGTGAACATATCTATAAGGCTGGGTTCACACGGCTTATTACCGGCGTAATTGCGGGGCCGGATTTCGCCCCGCAATTACGCCGGCAGCCGTGCAGCGGGGCGGAGGGCCGGCAGCTCGCCGGTCCCATAGACATTCATTATTCACGGCGCATATGCGCCGTAAATAATTGACATGTCACCTCTCCCCCCGCGGCGGATTCGCCGAGCGGGGAGGAGAGACGGAATTCATAGTTCTCTATGAGAGCAGTGGATACCGTAGTTACTGGGGACGGATTGGAACCGTACTGAAGCGCAAATACGGCGCGCAGTACGGCTCCAATCAGTCCCAAAATAAGCCGTGTGAACGAGGCCTACTATAAACCATAAATGTATGATAGTCTGGGGTCCCACCTCGCATCTGATATTTATACAGGGTCCCCTAGCCATTGTCCTTCAAGAATAGTAACTGAAAATTTAATGGCTGCAGCTTCTTGACTTTCATTACAAGGTAAAGGGAAGCGAGGATCTTTCCCTTGTTCTGTGCTCTCTTGAATGTAAAGGTTGGATGGGGAAAGCAGTGCACTTTTCCTTCTCATGGGTCTTGTAACATGGTGGTTATGCTAGTGAGGCCTAGTGTACCCTGCAGTATACTAAATTAAACGGGTTTTCTCACTACAGTGATTCATCTCACCTCAGTCCTGTTTTCTTGGTTTCCGTTTGAATTCAGGGGCATGTTTACTGTCTTCCACTAGGCTGCAGTAGAAGCCAGGTCTGTAGCTATAGCAACCAGTGCTGGCAGCCTATCAGGGAGGGATCAAACAGGTCTGTAGCTATAGTAACCAGTGCTGACAGCCTATCAGGACAGATCAAACAGGTCTGTAGCTATAGCGATCAGCGTTGGCAGCCTATCAGGTGAGATCAAACAGGTCTGTAGCTATAGCGAACACAGGAGCTGATGCAGCCCATACAAGTGGGGATATCTAGGAATAGGTAGGACACTGTTAATAGACACATATTGCAAAGTGACTTGTTTCTGCAAGATCTTTAAAAAGCAATCCTTGTAGCGAGACAACCCCTTTAAGTTTATAAGTGGATGTGGACATGCCATAGCAAATACCAGTATCCACCTATTGTTCTCCAGGGAGACAAGCAATTTGTGGGGTAACACAATATTAGTACACCAGGAGTTTATTACTAAAATTACAAAAAAAAATGCCATTGACTTTTATACTATTTTGCTTCATTTTTTTTTATAAATTTTGTATAGATTGGAGGATTTCTTTCCTCATAGGCCTCATGCACACAATGGATTTTTCTATAGGAAAATTGCATATTTATAGCAGAAATCTGTGTGGACTTCTTGCACATGATTTTATTATGTGTAGAATTTCACTGTAGATGTGTATTAGCTCCCCTCAATGTGGTTTAAAAGGTTTATCTGCTTTGTTTTTTAATTTTCCTTTCTAGGGTTCTTTTTGGCTTAGAAACTTCAAAAACCTATAGGCTACGGCCACACGGCAGTGACAAAATACCAGTCGTATTCTGATTAAGATTAATGGTTTGGGGAACCGTTCTGTTCACAGTTTGTGGATTCGCCTGCCCCCTTAACCATTGACTAGCACACCTTCAATTCAAAAACTGGCCGAAGGATTGTGCATGTTCCAGGTTTTTCAGAACACCGGCAGTGTAATAATCTGTCCGGCTGAAAATCCGTTCAGTGTAGACTACTGTACGGATTTTCTATTAAAGTCTATGGGGATGGTTGCTTGTTGGTCTTTAGATGGTTTCCAAACCTGCAAACCGTCTGAAAATTTGATGAAAAAAGTGTGGTCTTAGTCATACTCACCTCCTCTTTATAGGGAACCTGTCCCGTAGTTTATTCCCCCCTTGCTGAGGACAGCACAAGCTAGTGTCAGACATGCTGTTTCCAGTGCTGTGTCCCTTAATCTGTAAGATGCTGCAGCAGGGGTGTGGCTAGGTAGTTTTGTTCGGGGCCCCAAAAAAAACTGCCTGTGCCACGAACCTCCGATCATCGGGCTCCAGGCAGCTGCTGTGTGCCTGGAGAGACGACTATCTGTTCAGCTGTATGTGCGTCCTCTAGACACACACACAGCTCACGGTTGTACTGAAGAGCCTGCAGGGAGGGAGGTCGACTGCTCGGGGTGTCGGACGCTTAGGAGGGGGGAGGGAACGCCTGACTCCGTGCGCTGCAGCACAAGAGTCAGGAAGCTCAGCCTCACACAGCCAGTGAGAGGCTTCGTCCCCTGCTGTTCTCGACTCTGCTCCTTGCTGTGCTCGGCACCGCCCCCTGTTGTGCTTCCAGGTCTCACAGCATCTCCTGCTGCAGCTACAGTGATTTCATTATGGAGTCAGCAGCAACTCTCACAGGTGCCCACATCAAGAAGGTCCCAAGTGAGTGAGTAGCCTCACTGTAGAGACCAGTGATAAATATTATAATAGGAGTGAAACAACATGAATGTGAACTGAATGTATATATGTCTCTGCATATCTATGTGTGTATACATGCATGTATGTGTATACGTGTGTGTGTGTATGCATTGTAGGAAGGCACAAGGTGCGGTAGTGGACGGACGCTATGTGTCACCGATCTGTCTAAGATCGGTGAAATAAAGCCTATTTATTTTGGTGTCAGCGGCAATAGGCCACTGACACGGGTTTGTATTGTTTAGTATGGCAGTAATGCCGTAATCCGGGTCGGGCTTTATTGAAGCAGTCTGTAGAGTTGGGTGGGATGGACTGCTCCCACACTCCGGTCCTGGGCTTACCAGCCCTATATAAGGCCAGCAGGCTCGGGTGAGAGGGGGTGTGGTTCCATTCCTGTCAAACACTGCTCAGTGGAGTGAGCAGGAGTGAGAGAGCCAGAGCTGGGCCTGGATAACCGTGGATGTACTACAGAGACCGGCATACGGTATTGTGACTGCAAACCAGGACTGTGGTTTATGTTTGTTTTTGGCTGAAGCAAGCCCTGCTGTTTATTTTCCTTGTTTATAAAAACCGATGCCAATAAACCCTGCAGTATTGCACAACGAAGGACGGCCTCCGTTTGAGCTGATTCCCACAAAATTTGGTGTCTCGGATGCGGGCAACACCTGGAAAAAAAGGGCTGCATGCCTGGTTTAAAGGCGGTGTTTTTTTTTTAAAACCAAACAAGCAAATGGAGGAGGCTGAAGCACCGGGTCAGGGAGCACCCAGAGCAACAGGCCCATTGAATTTGTGGGTCACAGCAGGAGACCAACCAGCTCCAAATCAGGCAGATGGCATTATGGAGGAAGCTATCGGGGGAAGGAACGCCAGCTACACCCCGTGGAGGTGCAAGAGGGTGCGAGAGCCCTGCAGAAGATGCCCCCAAGGACGACGGGGGAAGCCTTCCTTACCGTCTTCAGCGGGGGCTGAACGGAGAGAAAAACCGCTGCAGAGGCCGGGCCCCGTTTTCAGGCGACCCTAAAAAGGCTTACTATGATTTATTCTCGATGCCGGGGAAACCCTCGACTCAATCGGAAATTCGGCGCGCCTGGGCGGAGGGTCACACCCGGGGCCAAAAGGGGGTGCTCATTGGGGATACAGGAGGGCCCGGGCCCCCGAGGTCCCAAAGTTTGATCTCCTGCACCCATCCAAAAATGGCGCACCCCAAGGTCTTTTCCCCACCCGTGAAAAGGAGGGCATGATGGCCCGTTTTGTGCACTCTCTTCCCAACCCTGCAAGCTGGTGGCGAAGGGAATCCCCAACGGCGGATGATTAATGGGGTTGGGTAGAGAGATTGCCATGGAGAATTCCCTGGTAAACCGGGGCCCAAAAGGCCCCCCTACGGCAGCCCCCAAAACTGACCCAGGAAAAAAAAGAAAGCGGTACTAACCCCCTAGAGATCCCGAAAAAGGGCCAAAGGCCCTGCCAGCGCCGACATCCCGACCCCCGCCCGGGACTTTATCTGCTGAAGCCGGCGGGGGGGCATGTGGCGGCCCGGTCCCCCCCTTGGCTCGGAACCGTGGACGCCCGTTGGGGGGCGTACGTCTCTTTTGGGCGTTTTCCGGCATGCACAGGGGTTGGAATACCCGGGGACTTCCACTCTGTCCCATCGGGGTGAAGGGCCCCCTTTAAAGGGGTCCCGGACCGGAGCTTGGTTACTCTCCTGACACCTATTCCCCCATTTTTTGGTTCCAGGAAAATTTTGGGGGTCCCTTAAAACATGGGGATACAAAGCGTCCCCCGTCCCCCAAGAAATTTTAAAAATCCGAGGGGGGTTACGGTTTTGTCACACCATGTAGGCTTTGGGGGGTTATGCCAAGTTATTTTGGGCCGGATTTTCCCTCTCTTTGGGGGATGGGGGAAGGGCCATACAGCGAAACACCCCAAAAACCCAGACGTCCGAGAGCATGACCATGAGTTTGGTCCCCCGAATTCCCGTTCCCGTCATGGGGGGGGAGGGGAAGGGGGAGTAAAACCCTTGAGAGACGCCAGACCTAGGATATCTGGGGTTTTTTTTGGGACGGCCCAGCTGGGGGAGAGACCCAAAAGGGGGCCTTCAACAGCGTGTGGTACTTGAGGGGTCCCCCAAGAGTCAGGGGTTTGAGGAAAATTTTCCCCTTTTTTGCCGTAAATCAGGATTTGTTGCCCGGGGTGCCCAAAAAACCCGTGAGGGAGGGGTGGAAAACTCTGGTTCCCCACCATATAGGGGATGGTAAGGGTCTGGCCCCAGTCACGTTTTGGGGGGGACACCGGGGGCCAATAAGACCAAAAAAAAGAATTCTACACAGATTTTACGGGCCGGGGTGTACAGGGAAATCCGAGACACTGCCAGTCCTGTCCCCAGGCAGATCACCTCCCCTGTTCCCAGTTTTGCCCCACTAATACCATTGCCTTTTTATCGAGCACCCTTTGAGGGTACAATGGTTTATAGGGCCCTAAAAATCGCTAGAGGACACCATATTTCTGGTCGTCATGGATACCCCACCAGGTACCCAGAAGCTGTACCCCTTAGAAATGCTTCCTCCAAGGAATTGCTAGGGAACTTGCACTATTTTCCAGAAGGGGCTTGCCGAAAAAGATCCTGAGGATAAAGGGCCCCCTTTTATTGTCGAGAGTTATGCAAGATTTTTTGAAAGTTCGAAGGTGACCCAATACCACCTCTGTGTACCCCCCCCAAGACAGATGGCTTGGGAACTTTCAACAAGACCTTAAAGGCCATGTTAAGAAGGTATTAAGAAAAGATGGCCGGTTGGGACTACCTTTCCTTTACTCCTGTTCTCTATCCAGGGTTCCCCAAGTTTCCACCGGCTTCCCCCCTTTTGGTTTACTCATGGCGGGCATCCCGGGGACTATTAGATATTGCCAAGGAGACCGGGAAAGTGAGGTCACCCCCCATAAAAGCTCATTGAGCATGTGGCACAACTACGGAGCGGGTCACTCGGGACTCCCCATTGTTAAGGGAAAACCTCTTACAGGCGAGGAGGCGCAAGCAGGGCACAACAGGGAAGCCCGCGAGACGTTTTAGGCCAGGGGGCAGGGCCTAGTCTTAGTACCACCCGGGGGAGAGCAATTCCGGCGAAATGGCAAGGTCCCTACGAGATAGTTGAAGGGGGGGGGGGAGGTCAAATATCGGGGCCCTCACCAGGGGGGAAAAGGAAACCCTACCCCAAATATACCCTGTTAACTTTTCCAAGCCAGGAAAGATAGAACCCCCCCCAGGCATCTTCTTTGGGGTCCCCCAACAAGACCCGATAGAGCAGTGAAATTGCAGAGACCCTGTTCCTTCTCAGACCCAACAGTGCAGACAAGCTCAAACAAAAAGGGCTTATTCACAAGGCACCCGGGGTTACCTGTTTTTAAAAATGAATCGCACGAGCCCGGGGAGATGAATTTAATACCTTATAGGATCCCCAGGCCCTAAAAATTTTTGGCAAAGGAAGTGCAGAGAATGCAAAATTTGGAGGAGTGTAAGGTCTAAGGCGGTGGTCCAGCCCCAAATCGTTTATCCCTAAGCCTTAAAGTGATGGCGTTTTGCAAAGACAAACCCCAAGCTAAATGAAGTATCAAGGGGGGGGGGGGGGCATACCCAGCCCCGGGAGATGAGCTTATTGAGAGGCTAGGACCCGCCCGGTAAAAACACCACCCTAGACCTGTCCAAGGGGTAAATGGCAGATCCCCTTTGCCAAGGGGCCCGAGGAAAAACGCCTTTTTTACACCAGAGGTCCTTTCCCCTAGTAAGAATGCCTTTGGGTTACAGGGGGCCCCCCCCCACCTTCCAAAGGGCATGGACAGGTCTAGGGCCCCACCGGGCATAGCGTCAGCTTACCTTTACGACATAGTCATTTTTCACCGGGGGGTTGGGGATCACCCTAAGAAGACCCCCGCTGTCCAAAGCCTAAAGGGAAAAGGGGGTTTTAAACCCTAAACCCAGTAAGGCGCCTCGGGATGGGAAAAGGCCCGTTTAATTGGGGGGGTAAGGGGGGAATAAAGCCCCAAGTAAAAAAAAAGAACTCCAAAAATGGCCCCCCCCCTGACCAAAAACAAGTGAGAGCATTTCCCGGGGGTCGGGTTTTTTACCGGCGGTTTATCCCAAGTTTTCGAGAGGCAAAACCCTTGACGACCTAACAAAAGGGACAAAATCCGCCATGATAAATGGCCCCAGAGGCTGAAGAGGCCTTTCCCAAAAAAAAAAATAGCCCTTGAGACAGCCAGTTTTAGTGCCCCATTTCTCGCGAGAATTTGTAGTACAAAAGATGCCTCAGATCCCTAGTGCGGTAATTCCCAGGTTATCAATGGGGAGGGAAAATCCCGTGATTTTTCTAGCCCGGGGGGTTCCCCCCCGAGGTAATTACGCCATTATTTAGAGGGGGAAAGCTTAGCCCTTTAAATGGGCACTAGACTCCCGGACTACCTCCTGGGGGCGCAAATTTACTGGGCTGATCATGCCCCTTGAAATTGGTAAGGGAGAAAAAGGGGAACAATGCCAGGGTCCCGTTGGTTCCTGGCCCTGCAGGATTTTAATTTCTCGTGAAAACACGGGCCGGCAAGCTGCAGGGGGAAAGCAGATGCCCATCGAGGGTACATTTTTGTGGGAAAGGGCCCAGTCCCCGGATTGGGGAGAGGGGGGGGGATGTAGGGAAGGCACAAGGTGCGGTATGGACGGACGCTAGTGTCACCGTTGTCTAAGATCGGTTTAAATAAAGCCAAAAATTTTTTTGGGGTTTAGCGGGGAATAGGCCCTGACAGTTTTGTATTGTTTGATGGGAGTAAAGCCGTGATCCGGGTCGGGGCTTTAAATTTGGGGAGTTGAGGGTTTTGGGGGGGTGGACTGCTCCCACACTCCGTCCCCGGGGGTTTTCCAGCCCTATATAAGGCCACAGGGCCGGGGGTGGGGGGTGTGGGTTTCCTTCCCTTAAAAACGCTCAGTGGATGAGAGGGGGGGAGGCCAGAGCTGGGCCTGGATAACCCTGGATTACACAGAGACCCATACGGAAATTTTACTGCAAACCAGGGCTGGGTTTTTTTTGTTTTGGGTGAAGAAAACCCTGCGTTTTATTTTCCTTGTTTATAAAAAACCCATGCCCAATAAACCCTGCATATTGCACAACGAAAAAGGGCGGCCTCCTTTGAGCTGTTCCCCCAGCATATTTGTGTGTATATGTATGTGTTAATGGTGTATGACTGTATAAAACAACAATATCCACAATACGCCCATTCACGTCACAATACATAAACCTCCCGATGTATCCCTAGAAAATTTTTTCTACAACCTAGTGAATTATATTAATATAATTTTTTATACCTTTCATTTCCCCAGGGTTTTTTATGTTTTTTTGCTTGCGCCAGAAAACGGCAAAAAAGTTTACACGGCGTAAATTGCAGGGTGCTTTCCGCCCCTTATTTGCACTTCAATACATCTGACATGTGCCCCACAATTACGGTAATTCATAGCTGTCATAGAGAACTATGAATTATGTCTCCTCGGGTTTACAATACAATCTTTTGTAGCCTGGGGGGGGGGGGGGGGAAAAACAGGTCACCCTTTTTTGTGGGCTTACGGTACGATAATGAAGTGATGGGGCGGCCCCCCTGAACAGGTCCTTTCCAAAAGCACAGCGTACTGAGGGGGAAAGTACTGCGCGTACCCATGTGAACATGCCCCAAGTGTTTTTCACACAGCGTATGTGGCCCACCTGTGCCACGCTATATCCCGCTTTGGAAGTACATACTCCCCTGCAGGTAATTTCAGCAACACTCCGGCCCACCTACCATCCACTTTCACTTTTCCCCCTGAAAGAAGTGGCCTGTTACTTATTTTTATGGGCGGGTTCTATGTGCCAGGGAAAACAACAACTAATCCTAGCCCTCACTGCTATGATTTTACCTTATTTGTGGAGTGCACTTTGGGTGCATAACAGCACAGTTATGCCCCACAAATACGCATGTAATGTCGGTCCATACTTCAGCATGTAATTGCGCTTCAATACACCTGACGTATAGGCCGACATTATGGTAATTCACCCACCAAAGGCTAGCCCCGCCCACTGACAGTTATTCACATGTTTCTACCTATTCAAAGTAATAGGTTTATCAGTTGAGGTGGGCGGAGATAGCCTCAGGTGGGCGGGGAATGAAAAAACTGACTCTTTAAATGACTCTTTTCCAGCTGAAAATACTCAAAAACTGCAGCATCTTACAAAATAAGTGACACAGCGCTGGAAACAGCAGGTCTGACACTAGCTTGTGCTGCCCTCAGCAAGGGGGGCATAACCTATGTGGCAGGTTCTCTTTAACTTCTGAAGCCGAACACCTGAAAAGTAGTTAATGACCTGCACATTTTTTTTAGTTTTTGCCTCCTTGCGTTTCAACAGTCATAACTTTTTTATTTTTTTCAGTGACGCAGTTGTGTGAGGCCTTGTTTTATTCGAGACGAGTTGTACTTTATGGGGGAATAGTTTAAGTTCACGTGCACAATTTTTTTTACATTTTTTTTCAAATTATTTTTCACTTTTTTTTTTTTTCAATTTTTTACACCATTCACAGTTCACACTTAAAGGGGTTGTCTCATTTCAAAGTTTTATAGGATGCATGAATCAAATAATGCTGCTTTGCTCTGTGGCTTCCTGGTCAAGCTGTTTGTAATTAGCATATGAGCTCCGTGTATTCAGACTTCTCTGTTTTAGTCTAGATTAAATAAATTATCTTCTATGAAGTCTAGAGAAGCTTCTAGCAAATGTAAACAGTGGAGTAATTAGTCTTTTGTCTGAAAGATCAGATAACACACAAGCCCTCACACTGCCACCACCTGTGTGATGACATCACTCCCTGCTATCAGATACAACAAACAGCAGGGGATAAAGAGTACACAGGTCAGTCACTTGGGAAACCTGAGAGCCCTCAGAAAATGATAAAATCATTTGTAGCTCCTCAACAAAAAAAGATGAGCAAAGCAATATATTTGGAAAACGTCTTCATTTAGTGTTCCCTACATTTTTAAAGCTATTCTTTGTAGTGATACAACCCCTTTAATAATTTGTTAGATTAATTATATAGGTTATAACAGTTGTGTGGATACCTAATATATGTAGGGTTTTGTGTTTGTGTGTGTAATGAATGCACAATTATTTTTGTTAACTATTTATTTTATTATACTGTGGTGATGAACCGTGGCAATCAGAGGGTAAGCGGTGGGGAGTGGAGGTGTCCCCCACTCCCAAGCGCTTACAGAGGCTGTGCTTTGAACGGGGCTGTGAGGTACAGCCCTGTTCTCTGCGCTGCTGTGGCGCCAGGAGCCGCAAACCCCCGATGTCTGCAGTTACACCGTTGTTAAAGGGGTTGTCTCACTACATTGATTCATCTTAACTCAGTCCTGTTTTCTTGTTTTCATTTCGAATTCAGGGGCGTCTTTACTGGCTTCTACTAGGCTGCAGTAGAAGCCAGGTCTGTTGCTATAGCAACCAGTGCTGGCAGCCTATCAAGATAGATCAAACAGGTCTGTAGCTATAGCAACCAGTGCTGGTAGCCTATCATGAGAGATTGAACAGGTCTGTAGCCATAGCCACCTGAAGAGCTGAAGGCCAGTGTGTATATAGCCAGGCAGTTCCAGGGTTTATATAGCCAGGCAGGGCCAGGGGGTATATAGCCAGGCAGGGCCAGGGGGTATATAGCCAGGCAGGGCCAGGGTGTATATAGCCAGGCAGGGCCAGGGGGTATATAGCCAGGCAGGGCCAGGGGGTATATAGCCAGGGGGTATATAGCCAGGCAGGGCCAGAGGGTATATAGCCAGACAGGGCCAGGGGGTATATAGCCAGACAGGGCCAGGGGGTATATAGCCAGGGGGTATATAGCCAGGCGGGCCAGGGGGTATATAGCCAGGCAGGGCCAGGGGGTATATACATAGTTGCCAACTTTTGAAAATGAAAAAGCAGGAGATATTAATGGGCGGCGCGCGTAGCAATTTTTGCATGGACAAGCCCATCTTGATGGTATGCCACGCCCCTTCAAAAAGCCACACCTACTCCACCTAACTGCATAACGGCTTTGGAAGAAAGCCAGGTAGATGCCCTTATAGCCAGATAGTAGCCCCCCATAACCAGGTAGTGCCCCTTACAGGCAGGTAGATGCCCCCTTGTAGCCAAATAGATGCCCTCTCTGTAGCCAGGTAGAGCCAAATTTGTAGAGAGGTAGATGCCCCCCTTTGTTTGCCAGGTGATGCCCCCCATTGTTTGCCAGGTAGATGCCCCCATTGTTTGCCAGGTAGATGCCCCCATTGTTTGCCAGGTAGTGCCCCCTCTGTTGGCCAGGTAGATGCCCCCATTGATTTCCAGGTAGTGCCCCCTCTGTTGCCAGGTAGATGCCCCCTCTGTAGCCAGGTAGTTCCCCCCTCGGTAGCCAGGTAGTTGCCCCCATCGTTAGCCAGGTAGTGCCCCCATCGTTAGCCAGGTAGTGCCCCCATCGTTAGCCAGGTAGTGCCTCCATCGTTAGCCAGGTAGTGCCCCCATCTTTAGCCAGGTAGTGCCTCCATTGTAGCCAGGTAGTCCCCCCTTTGTAGGCTGGTAGTACCCCCTTTTGTAGCCAGGTAGTGCCCCATTGTTGCCAGGTAGTGCCCCCCATTGTAGCCAGTAGTGCCCCCCATTGTAGCCAGGTAGTGCCCCCATTGTTAGCCAGGTAGTGCCCTCTCTGTTGCCAGGTAGTGCCCCCCATTGTTAGCCAGGTAGTGCCCCCTCTGTTGCCAGGTATTGCCCCCATTGTAGCCAGGTAGACCCTCCATTGTAGCCAGGTAGACCCCCCATTGTAGCCAGACAGTGCCCCCCTAAAACTAATAAAAATAAAATAATAAAATCCACTTACCTGACCAGGCTCCTGCAGAGCGGCCAGCTCCAGCCGATCTCCTCAGCGTCACAGGGGAAGTGAGTGCAGCCGCGCGTCACTTCCTCTGTGACGCTGACACGTGTGTACGGCGCACAGCGGCGCCGGACATACAGGGGGAGGAGGCAGGAGGGAGCGATCCCTCCTGCCTCCTCCCTGCTCAGCGAGGTTCCGGGCGGGTGACGGGGGCGCTGCGCCCGCTTCACCCGCCTGTGGGAACGGACCGGCGGCGCCAGAGTAGCGCACCAGCGCTACTCCGGCGCTGCGGTCATTTAAAGGACCCCCGCCGCCTGCTGGCGGTGGGAGGAATGCCAAACTCCCCCGGGAGGGACCCCAAGTAGCGGGACCCCCCCGCCAAAAACGGGAGAGTTGGCATGTATGGGTATATAGCCAGGAAGTATATAGCCAGGCAGAGCCAGGGGGTATATAGCCAGGCAGGGCAAGGGGTATATAGGGCCAGGGGGTATATAGCCAGGCAGGGCCAGGGGGTATATAGCCAGGCAGGGCCAGGGGTATATAGCCAGGCCGGGCCAGGGGGTATATAGCCAGGGGGTATACAGCCAGGCTGGGCCAGAGGGTATACAGCCAGGCAGGGCCAGGGGGTTTATAGCCAGGCGGTATATAGCCAGGCAGGGCCAGTGGGTATATAGCCAGGGGGTATATAGCCAGGCAGGGCCAGTGGGTATATAGCCAGGGGGTATATAGCCAGGGGGTATATAGCCAGGCAGGGCCAGGAGGTATATAGTCAGGCAGGGGCAGTAAGTAGTTTTAAAAAAAAATAAAGATCTTACTCACCTGATGTCTTTCCCTCCTCTTCTCCAAGTCCGTCCGGAGCGGCCGCTCTAACCCGAGTGGGGGCCGCGGAGCAGGCGCGCGATGACGTCACCACATCGCGTGCCTTCCCCTCCTGGGAGCTGAACAGACGGGATCAATAGATCCCAGATGTTCAGCCTCGGCTGCTGCTTGCACCGCGCGGTGCAGGCGGCGGCCGTGATGGCTGCATGGCTGGGTCGGTGACCCGGCCGTGTGGCTAGGGGGGCCTCTTGGCCCCCTGCCACAGGGGTCCGGTCGCATATGCGACCATTGCGGCCCCTGTGCGTGCGCCGGCACTCGGGGCCCGCCGTGGGGGGGGGGGGTGGGACACCAGCCCCCTCGGCGGGCGCTCCGAGCCGGCCCTGCGGCCCGCCGGGCAAGTGCCTGGTTTGCCCTCTGGTCAGTCCGGGCCTGGTGACAGCCGAGGTGAATATAAGTTTCTAAGTCCACCAGACCTCTAAAAGAAAAAAAAACCTGCATGGAATTTGTGTGGAAATGTCGCTTAGTTTTTGTCGTGTTTTGTTTTGTTTTTTTTTCCTTAAAAGGGCAATGGATTCCATGCAGAATTCAGGCGAATTCTGGACTGAAATTCATGTGAAATTCCACCATGTGAACAGGTCCTTAAACGTCTCCACATGTTTTGCTCCAAAGTCACCAAGTGCTTAGTGAAAACATGTGTATTATTCAACGGCAGCTGCGTAATCCTGCATAAAGTTTCATCATCTTTCCATCTACTGTAAAACTAGTGCAGGCAGGACAAGTGCTATTAGTTGTGCATACAGTCTTGAGTATAATGACTCCTATAAGTGATGAGGGGAACGCACTTCTGAAGACTTTGGCATTCTTTCACTTGAAGAAGTTGTACGTTGACTTCTGAAGGATTACTGCAGGGAAAAAAAGAAAGAGCAGAGAGGATGAGTCTAGTCTGGACTTCCTCAGTCAAATCACAAAACTTCATTATAATTTCTTAAGATTAAAGGGGTTGTCTCACTACAAGGATTGCTGCTTTTTATGTTAAAGATCTTGCAAAAACCAGTCACTTTGCAATATGTGTCCATTAACAGTGTCATACCTATTCCTAGATATCCCCTCTTGTATGGGCTGTATCAGCTCCCCAGGTCACTATAGCTACAGACCTGTCTGATCTCTCCTGATAGGCTGCCAGCAATGGTTGCTATAGCTACAGACCTGGCTTCTCCCCCAGCCTAGTAGAAGCCAGAAAACACACCCCTGAATTCAAAGTGAAACCAAGAAAACAGGTCTGAGGAAAGAGGAATCAATGTAGAGAGACAACCCCTTTAAATGACCAAAATCGCAATCAAATTCAATAATATCAGTTAGAAAGGATAGAAAGTTTGTCTAGTTTAGAGGAAGGCAAAAACCTCCGTGGGGCAAATGCCAACAGACCTTATTATGGATTAAAATATTTCTTCCCAACTGCAAATATCAAAATCCAATACTGAAGTTAGTGATCCATCTCCAGAAATCTGGTACAAATAATTTGTATAATTATTATTAGTTAAAAAAGCATCATGGTTTATTTGTAGCTCTTTGAATGTATTTTATGAATTTCAATTTGACTCCTAAAATTTGTATATCATGTTATCCATGCAGTGGGTTGAAAAAATATTCCTACCCCTCATTTTTAAACATTACAGCCATAAACTTAAATGTATTTATTAATATTTTATGTGATAGATCATCACAAAGTATTTGTGAAGTGTAGAGGAAATTTTATGTACTTTTCCAAATTTTTGCAAATTAAAAAAATAAAAGTTTGGTATGCATACTGTATGTATTCAGCCCCCTGAGTCAATACTTCGTCATCTCTAGCTGCAATGACAACTGCAGTTTGTTGGGGGAGGTCTCTACCAGCTTTGCACATCTAGAGGCTGGAACTTTTCCCATTCTTCTTTGCAGAATAACTCGAGCTCAGTCAGATTGGAGGCGAATGTTTGTGAACAGCAACTTTCAAGTCCTGGTACAGATTCTCAATGGGATTTAGGTCTGGAGTGAGACTGGACCATTGTAACACATGAACATGCTTTGATGTAAGCCATTGCATTTTTGCTTTGGCTTTATGTTTAGGGTTGTTCTCCTGCTGGAAGGTGAACCTACGGCCCAGTTTCTAGTCTTTTGCAGCCTCTAACAGGTTTTCCTCCAGGATTGCCCTGTATTTAGCTCCATCTACCTATCCATCACCTCTGAGCAGCTTCCCAGTCCTTGCTGAAGTAAAACCTCCCACCAACATAATGCTGCCCCACATTGCTTCACGGAGGGGATAAGGTGTTCAGGGGTATGTGCAGTGTTGTCTTTCCTCCACATATAGAGTTTGGCATTTAGGTCTCCTTCTTCCACATGCTACTGTGTCCCCTACATAGCTTTTTGCAAACGGGACTTCTTATGACTTATAAAAAGGGCTTTCTTCTTACCACTCTATAAAGGCCAGATTTGTGCAGTATACTACTAATAGTTGTCCTGTGGACAGATTCTCCCTCCTGAGCTGTGGATCTCTGCAGCTCCTCCAAGGTGACCTTGGTTCTCTAATTAGTGCTCTCCTTGTCTGGGCTGTCAGTGTAGGTGGACGGCCATGTCTTGGTAAGTTAGCAGTTGTGCCCTATTCCTTCCATTTATGGATAAAAGATTGAATAGTGCTGCGTGAGATTTTCAGAGCTTGGGCTATTTTTTTTTTTTAAAAAAAACCTAACCCTGCAATACACCTTGCCATAGCTTTATCCCTGAGCTGTCTGGTGTGTTCCTTGGTTTTCATGATGCTGTTTGTTCACTAATGTTCTGAAGCAAACCTCTGAGGCTTCCTCAAAACAGCTGTACTTATACTGAGAATAAATTACATACATACATACATACATATGCTCTTTTTATTAATTAGGTGAATTCTAAAGATAATTTGTCACACTGGATTTTAATTATGGGTAAAAGAGTACAGTGGGCTGAATACATAAGCACACTACACCTTTCAGCTTTGTCATTTGCAAACATTTGAAAAACCACATATATATTTCTTTACACATCACAAATACTTGCTACTTTGTGTTGCTCTATCATATAAACTATCAATAAAATGTATTTAAGTTTGTGGCTCTAACATTTAAAAATGAAGAATAGTTCAAAGGGTATACATACTTTTGCAACCCACTGTATACACTCTTCTTATATGTATATACTGTACTAAATAATGTTTTGGGCCACACCACAAATCACAGCAAAGCATCAGCGCAATAATGGCTGTCAATTTTTTCTATTTTTGTTTCATATGTAAGATGCAGCTGGAAGGCCCTTTAATGGGTGTACATTTTCCCGCTAGTTCTGGGTTACGCCAGGAAAAAAACTGACTTGTTCTCAACTTACCAGGGAAACTCACGTCTAAGACATGACATAGGACGGAACCTGGGCCCAAAAAGGGGAGGCTGAGACCATTGGTGTGCCGAAGCCCAAAGACAGGCCACTGGAGGGTGGAAAAATTTTTGTCATAGGGTCATAGAAAAGTCACAGTGGGTTGGGCCACCCCCTATCCTCATTCCCCAAACAGACGGCAGCCTAAGGTTCTGTAATGACTTTAGAACCTAAATGAGATACCAAATTTGATATATCCGATGCCCAAACGGGATGAGCTCTAGAAAGGTTGGCCCCCCAGATACATCACCACTCTGGGCTTCACTAAGGGGTATTGGCGATCCGTCACTAAAGCGCCAAGAGAAAACCCCTTTTTCTACACCCGTCGGGCCCCTTTCATATTGGTGCTTCCCTTGGCCCCCACGGTGCCCCGGTCACATTCCCGGATTAATGGATATGTTTTTTTCGGCCTCATAGAAAATATGCAGCCGCATATTTAAGATGTAGTCATCTTCAGCTTTGACTGGAAATCCCACCTGGGTAAGGGGTTCCCAACTGTCCCCCCCACTCATTCGGGAAGCAGCCCGACCCAAACCCCCGAAAAGTGCCATAGGCCCTTAGGGAACTCGAATTGGGGTATAAAATTGGGCCGAGGAGTCATTAAACCCCCCAAAAAGACAAATCGAGGGCCTTTTAAAAATTGGCCCAACCAGTGTCAAAAAGCAGGTTTTAAAACTTTTCTAGGTTGGCCGGGTATTTCGAAGGTTCGTGCCAAATTTTTGCCTCTGCTGCCCCCCCTTTCAACCCCCCAAAAGAAAC
>JAODAL010055718.1:0-23759 GCA_025379985.1 Phyllomedusa bahiana
TTTTTCTGAAAGATAAGTAACCAAGATTTTATCATTTACAGTAGGAGCTACATACCCCATTTTACAATATCCTCCCTTAAATTTAATTCTCCACGTCATTACAGGCTGCACTTGTCTCATCTGTATAATTGAGGTATCTGGGCCCTTGTCTAAGTGGATGGTCTTCTTTGGGGAATTTCCCGTGTTTAATTTTATTATTACATTTATAATTCCCCCTGTTTGAAGTGCTATACTACTGTACACACTTGGGAACAATTAAAGAGAACCTGTCACAAGAGGACAGCACAAGCTAGTGACAGTCCCTTATTCTGTAAGATACATGAGTTTTCATGTATTTAATGCTCAAATCTGCTGTCTTCAGCCAGAAAAGAGTAATTTGAAGTCAGTTTTTTTCAAACCCCGCCCATCTGAGGCTAGCCCCACCCACATCAACTGACAAACCTATGACTTTGAATAGGTAGAAACATGTGACTAACTGCCAGGTGGGCGGGGCTAGCATTTGGTGGGCGGGGCTAACACCTGCACATGAATAAGATTTGAGCATTAAATGCTCTAAAACTACAGCATCTTACAGAATAAGGGGCACAGTGCTGGGAACAGCAGGTCTGACACTGGCTTGTGCTGCCCTCAGCCAGGGGGGCATAAACTATGTGACAGGTTCCCTTTAAGTATTTACATACACATATTTCTATAAATTTCCACATAGAGTAAAAGGACTTGTCTGAGGGATCTTACAATACGGTGATAAATGTGATGTGTTGTTATAAGAACATCAGCACAACACAGCTATTGGCAATATGGCCCATTTGTTTGGCACATTAGCATTTATACTGATAATAACCCTGTAGCGCTGCAGGAATTATATTATTAAAATATTATGCAAATACTGTTCAAAACACAATAAATAAGCAAATAGCTACTGACATTACATGTGTGACGGCTATATATATTTTTGTACAATTCTGCCTAAATCCTAAATTAATTGGGTTGTCCTTGAGTATATAAAAAAGTTACCTTAATATATTAATGTATTTAGTTTGATGAAACAAAAATGCACCAGTAAAACTATTTGTTTCCATTTTAACCAACTATACTTTGCAGTTTCCTCTATGCACCCATTAGTGTAGTCTTTGTGTTTCCCCCTAATTTAATTGCATCCCATGTTAATCCCCACTTCATACGTTAAAATAAATATGGAGAATGTGACAATGTAATCTGCTGTGTTATCACTATACTGACAGCTCCCTGCTTCTGTTCATCTGCTTTTATCAGCATCTGGAACAGAAAAGCAGACAACAACTGCCAGGATAACAGGATTACATGAAGAGTGCATTAAGGGGTGAAAAGAGGGGCTGTCTGTAAGCTGCAGCTTCAGCTAATAGCTACCTAGCACCAGGTGATGTCCGAGAAGTGGTGTCGCGATTTGGCAACTGCTGCTGTACAGCCCTCTAACAAGCAGCAGTAATTGTTATCTCCTAGGGTGTGAAAAACTTTCAACTTCTGATTGCTGCAAAAGATTTGGAGACCCACCCATACTCTTTCTATCCTGCTTAGTTTAAAAAAATGGAAAAACTTATGGCTGACAGCAGGCAAATGTTAGATATATATAATATGATCTGGGGTGAATGGCTGATGTTTTGTGTCTCTCCTTCAGGGCCGGGACAAGGCATTTTGGTGTCCTAGGCAAGTAAGCCAATGGCACCCCACCCCCACCCCCCAAAAAAAAAAAAAAAAAAAAATCGCAGCCCTAACCTAACACACACTGCCTGCATCCCCCCTGCCCCAACTAGGCGATGGGGGAAAAAAACAGAATTCCGACACACAAGAGGGGGTTTTTAGGGTATCTTAGATTGTATTTATAAACAAAATAGTTTGAAGAAAAACCTAAACAAATTTTTTATAAAGACGTTTTCTTAGATGACGTTTTTTGGATAAGGGTGATACGTAAACCATTATATCGCTGTACAAGCAGAAAATAGGGGGCTCCATAAAAACCCCCCCCTGTCCATTACAGCCCCCTCCTCACTACACCCCCCCAACTACACCCCCCCCACCTACAGTCCCCCCAGTGCGCCTTCCCTCTCAAGCCCCCCCCTCTTACAGCCCCCCCTGTGCACCTCCCCCTCAGTATAGAACCTCCCCCTCATGCAGCTTCCCTCTCTACAGGGGGCCTCCCCCCCTACAGGCAGCCTCCCCCTCGTGAGCCTCTCCTCAGGGACCTTCCTCAGTGCGCCCCCTCAGACAGGGCCCCCCTTCATACAGGGAGCCACCCCCTCCGTACAGGGATCCTCCCCCTCAGTACAGGGAGCCTCCCCCTCAGGGAGCCTCCCCCTCAGTGCTCCCCTCCTAGTGCAGCCCCCCTCAGAGCCCTCCCCCTCATTTTCAGGCACCTCCCCTCAGTGATCCCTCCCATGCAGCCCTCCTCAGCAGCCCCCCTCAGTGCAGCCCCCCATACAGGGAAACCTCCCCCCCATGCAACCTCCCCCTCAGTGCATCCTTCCTCATTCAGCCTCTCCTCAAAACCCCCCCGTGCATCCTCCCTCTCAGTACAGACAGCCTCCCCCTCAGTACAGCCTCCCCCTCATAAAGCACCCCCCCCCCATAAAGGGAGCCTCCCCCCCCATAAGGGGAGCCTTCCCCTTTTACAGCAGCCCCCCCTCAGTGAGCCTCCCCCTCGTGCAGCTCCCCCCGTGCAGCCTCTCCTCATACCCCCCAGTTTCAGCCTCCCCTTTCAAGCCCCCCCCCAGCGCAGCCTCCCCCCCAGGCGCCTCTCCTCAGCAGCCTCCCCCCAGTGCAGCCTCTCCTCGGCCAGCCTCTCCTCATGCAGCCTTCCTCAGTCAGCCCCTCCCATACAGCCCCCCCTCAGGGAGCCTCTCCCTCTAAAAAGCCTCTCCCCAGTCAGCCTCTCCTCAGTGCAGCCTCCCCTCAGTAAAAATCTCCTCAAATAAGCCTCCCCTCATGCAGCCTCTCCCCCGGCAGCCCCCCCTCGGGAGCCTCTCCTCAGTAAAGCCCTCCTCAACGCCTCCCCCTCAGTGCAGCCTCTCCCTGGGACAGCCTATTCCCCGTGAGCCTCTCCTCGTGAGCCTCTCCCAATGCAGCCCCCCCCCAGAAAGCCTTCCCTCATGCAGCCTCTCCCTCCATGCAGCCTCTCCCCTCAGCCGCCCCCTCCCTCAGTGCAGCCTCTCCCCAGTAAAGCCTCTCCCATACCGCCTCCCCCCATTTCACCCTCCCTCGTACAGCCTCCCCCTCAGGAGCCTTTTCCCTCATGCAGCCTCTCCCCATGCAGCCCTCCCCATTTAGCCCCCTCCCCCAGTGCAGCCTTCCTCAGTACAGCCTCCCCCTCATGCAGCCTCCCCTCAGTACAGCCCTCCCTCAGTACAGCCTCTCCTCATACACCTCCCCTCATGCAGCCTTCCTCGTACAGCTCCCCCCCAGCGCAGCCTCTCCCTCATGCAGCCTTCCCAGTAAAGCCTTTTCAAAAAACCCCCTTTTCATACACCTCCCCCTCAGTGCACCTTCCCCCCTCATGCAGGGCCCTCCCTCAGTTCAGCCTCTCCCCCAGTGCCCCCCTCTCCCTCAAATCAAACCTTCCCCCCCCAAATTTCAGCCTCCCCCTCAGTGCAGCCTCTCCCCCAGTACAAAACCCCCCCCTCAGTGCCCGCCCCCTCCCCCCAGTGCCCCCCTCTCCCCCAAATCAGCCTCCCCCTCATTTCAGGCCTCTCCCCAGTGCAGCCTCTTTCCCCATACAGCCTTCCCCCCCCAGTGGAGCCCCCTCCCCCATTTCAGCCTCCCCCCCAGTGCAGCCTCTCCTCAAGCAGCCCCCCATAGCTCTAATTCCCCCCACCCCCACTCACCTCTCCCTTTAGCACTTGCAGATCCAACCCCCAATGGGGGGCTGGGGGTGAAGCTTGCCCCCTCTTTTCCCCTTTATACACGGGGTGTTCATGGGACGGAAAATTCTCACAGGGAAACAAAACATGTTGGGAGAGAAAGGATTGTAACCTCTCCTGAAAATTTCTCCTTTTATTCACTGCCACCCAAATTTTAAAACTAACCCCCTTTTATTTTCCACCCTCCGGGCCCCCCCTCCCCGCCCCGGGGGAAAAGGGGGGGGGCGGAGGGAATCCACTTTGCTGCCCGGGTTTTATAAAAGGAAAACCCCGGGAGTGCTGGGAATATATGGAGCTGGCTCAGCTACTGAGTGGGCCCCTGCCTGCGCCCCCTAAATGGCAGGCGCCATAGGCGACGGCCTCCCGTTCGCCTTCCCCCGTTTTTCCCCCCCCTGCTCTCCTTAAAGGGGTTGTCTCATCAAAGCTGTTTCATTTTTTTAGTCCCTAGCATTATTTTTTCATTCCCTCCTGTAAATTCAAGGTTTAAGCAAAACTGTAAAAAGATATCAGTCCGTATTTTTTTCTTTTGCTAAATTTGATAAAATCACCCGGGGGGTCAGGTTCCCAAGGGAAAATTCTGACTAAGTAAACGTTTGTAAAAATTTGTTTTCTTTTTTGGCCCGAGGATCAATAAAAACAAAAGCCCTTTTAGGGTCCCGAAAATCCCAAAACTGTTGTTTGTGCTTGACTTGGGGTTAAGGGCATCACTCCCCGCTATCAGATAGAAAAAAACAGCAGGGGGGGAAGAAGCACACAGAGGGAAACCGAGAGCCCTCAGAAAGGGAAAAAAAATCATTTTTACCCCCTCAACAAAAAAAAAAAACTTTTTAAATTTTTTGGAAAACATCCCTTTTTTTAATTTTTCCCTACATTTTTAAAAAAGAAACTTTTTTGTGAGACAATTTCCCTTTTAAAACAAACATTTCTATAACTACCTTTTGCTGGCATACTTATTAAACTCTTTTTCTGGTGTCCCCTTTTGCTTTTTATTTAATTTTTCCCCTTGTGCGGGGCCTGGGCCAACCCAAAAACCATTGTATATTGTTTTTTTAAAAATTTTTTTTTAGGATGTCTTTTTTTATTCTCCCCAAACCCAAATATCCTTATTATTGGGCACTATTTTTTTTATGCCACTTTTTTAAGCTTTTTTATAATATATATTTACTATACTTTTTAATTTTCCTTTTTTCCCCGCTGGGATCACTATGGTACTCTATTAAAAATTAAATTTACAAATTTAAAATCTGGCTTTCTCAATAACGTTTTGAATATGAAAAAAGAATCTTCCATCGTGCAAAGCACCGTGAAAACTTTTGGGATGCACATATATTGAATTATCCCAATGGGTCTATTTTTTCTTTTTGGTTTTTTTTAAAAGGGCACACTTTAGGTGTATTTCCCACCCCCAAAAAAAAAACCCAAAAAAAAATGCTATTGCATAGAGAAATTTGTGGGCCTTTTCCCTTGTTTGGGCCTTATGTTTTGGGGGGAAACCCTTGGGGTACCCATAACAAAAAAATATTTTAACATATTTCTGCAAAAAGAAGCTTTTTGGACTTGTTTACTCTACTTTGAAATTTTGGTGTCCCCATGGTTTTGCAGAGAAAAGAGCTTTAAAAAATTTTTAAAAATTTTCCAACCCAAAACCCTGCAAATTTTTAAAGGGCCAACCTTTAAAAAGGGGATTCCCCCCTCTATTCGATAACTTCAAGTATGTAGGTTTTACATTTTTAAAATTATTTTTAAAAATTTTTTGCTGTTTGATTTTGGGTTCATTTCAAAAGGGGCTATCAGTTTTTAGTACTGCTTTTTTTACAGATCATTTCCTAAAATTAACCCCCACCAAAAAGGGAAAAAGTGGTTTATGTGGTAATCACTCCCTGCCACTACTTTTTGAGAAACTTTTGTCTTTTGGGGGTTAGGAAAAGAGAGAACTCAGGTGCTTTTTGCCAATTTCCCCTTGGGCGTAGAGCACATAACCCGCAAAAGTGGACTGGGTATCTTGTTACCTTTGTATGTAAATACATAGAAAACAGTGTCAATGTAGAACATTCACCATGTTTATCCTTGACAGCTTCCTCTCACGACAAATACATCCCTGCTAGCTTAAATTTATAGCAAGACTCCTTGTACAGTGTTATTCTTTTTAGAATCCCTCCTTCACAAAAATCCAAAAAACATGCCCACTTAGGGAAAAGGGAAATAGCAGGGGCTTTAAATGTCATCACTGTTGTAGAACGTCTGCAGAGGAAAAAGGAAGCCTGAAAACAAACTTTGTGGAAACATCGAGATGGGAAAAACCCCTTTTAAAAACTTGATAAAAGTGCAGGGCACACAATTTTTATTCCCCTTTTCTAAGGGGCAAAATACAAGTTTCAGTAACCACAACATTTCGTTTTTAGGGAAATTTTTAAAATTTTTCAAAGCCCCGTAAAATTACTTTTTTAAAAATTGGGTTTTTCTTGGGAAAAAAAAACCCAACAACATTTTATTAGGGAAAAGATTCCAACAAAAACCCCAAATTTTTTTGGTTGTTTTTTTAAAACCCCAAAAATGTTACAGTGGGTATTAAAAAATTTTCCTGACATTTTAGCTGGACTTTCTGGTTATGTTAACAATGAGCGTATACACAACATATTACAATTTTTAACAAGTGAATCAAATTTTTAAAGGGAAAGGGTTTATACAATCTCTGCAAAGTTCTGCAAATATATTGCATACTTGACTGAATTAGAATCTTATGTAAGATACTGTGTGCCAACTATATAAATATTTTTTTCTTTCTAGATATGAAAAGGTCACGACCCCATCCAGTCCTTCTAAAATACAGAAGAGACATAGGAGAAAGAAAACAACAGCCATTATCATTCTATATGCTCAATCAGCCTCCAAGGCTAGAAAAGACCAACTTTTCAAAATTCCAAGAAAAAAAAAAACCTTTTTAAGGGAAAAAAAACCCAACCCAAAACCCCCCCCAAAAAAAAAAAAATGAAAAAAAAACCAAATTGGGCTGATAAACCAAAAAAAAAAATAGATTACCCTGTTACCAGTCAGCCGTTACCTGCTGATTTCAACATTCCTAAAATAAAGAGTCCAGTCGTATCCCCAGTACGGGAGTACATCCCTTGGGCAAATGTTCCACCAACACCCTTAACATCTCTGCCCAAAGCCGCAAAAAAAAAATTTTAACACCAAGACCCCCCCCCCCCCTTTCCCCCGGGAATCCGGGGTTTCTCGGCCAGTTTCCACAAGGATCCACCTCTTCCCAATTTACTGACAATGCAGGCTTTGCATTTAAGACCCAAATACCTAATACATCCATCAGAAAGTATCCAACTTATGTAGTTCCAAAACTCTTACCTTTAGCATCACGTGAATCTTTCAACAATTTTTTTGACCCCCTAAAAGCCCACAAAAACGGTTTTCCAAAAGCCCAATTTCAGCCCCCTTGAAAGCCAACCCATTCTTTAGTCCAGGTAAGTTCACCTATAATATTGGGAATAGTTGTAGGGAATAGAACATGTTTTGTGCAACACAGAGACTGGATTGACTACAGTTGCCTAAGTAAGCACCGTGACTTTTCATATTTTGTACACTAGATATTTAAAAATGCCCTCCTATGTTTAATAATGGATGCTGCAACTAGAAAAGGCTGGATTTGATGTAAGAGGGTGGGGCCCGCCCCACTTAAATTTTTTTTGCTGGTATAAAAGCTGCATTTTATTTTATTCTAAAAACAGAAAATGCAACAAAAACCACTGAAGGAACTATAACCCAGCTTTCAAGGTGACCACCACTAGCCCTTTCAGCAGTGATTTTAGAACATTTACATTATAGTAGGATTACCACAGGATATCTAATGTGTAGGAACCTTAGAGCCCAGTGCCGTAACTAGAACTTTTTCTCCCCGGGGGTCATAAGTTTTAAAGCTCCGCTTTACAGACCACATCAGATTCCAGAAGGTAAGTAGGTATATAGTAATATTGACTGCCTACTAAGTAGTACTAAGTAGATCCTCCATGAAATAACTAGTTATATAGGCCCTGCATTAGATAGGCATAAGACCCTTTTATAGGAGGGAAATGAAAAAAAAAAGGGAAAAAAATGCTTTGAACTTTTGACTTTCAGGCTCCATATCTCACCATCCACTAGTTTTGAAATGAGAACCCATTTTAAGAAAATCATTTGGCATCTCTACTAATTTTACTTGCAACTTTTAGCTTATCTTGTTATGCAGATTCTTTCATGAAACTGCATTTTTTACTGTTTTGTTCAAAAAAATCTAAATTTTAAATTTTTTATTATTTTTAGTATTTTTTATCCCCTTTGGTTTTAAAACACTTCCTGAACCCTTTGGGGCATGCTGTTTTTATTCAAGATTTTCACTAAAATTGACCCCGGGTTTTCTTCTACCGCCCCCAAATTTTGGTGCATTTTGAAGAATAAGCTTTTTTTTTAAACCAAAACCCCAAGTTTACAACTGGAGAGGTTGGGGGCTGTGGGGGGCCCTGCAGCAAACTACTTCATTGCTTTAAACCATTTCTTGACAATCTCGCGGGTCGCAGGCCCGTTTTCCTATTGAATTTTATTCTCCTTTTAACCCCATATAATTGGATGTATAAAAGTAACCATTTTGAGGATACTCAAAAAATTAACATTCAGACACCATCGATCCGGGCAAGTACCCAATACTTTTGGGTGTGAAAAAACCCCCATTTCCCCCACGAACTTTTTTTTTTTCGATCTGTTACCCCCTTTTCTCTTGATTCTTTCGACCCAATTTACCCCCATAGAGCTCATTTTATTTACTTTTGCCTCTTACTGTGTTGGGGGCGATTTTTTTGACAAAGTTGAAATGGGCAATTTTTTTATGGTGATCGAAATTTCCAGATATGGATAATAAGGTTAAATTTGCTCATCTATTAAGACGCGTTTTTTGGCCCTTTTCCTGAAATTTTTGGAGCCAGCAAATAGTTACGAATAGAGCAGGGTGAGTGGTGTGCACGTCAGACTGGGATGTTTTGGGTTTTGCGTTTGGGCGGAAAAATCAATGACCTAGTTTTACATGAACAGCTTTTCCCCTTTTTTGCCTCAGGTTCTCGCGTTAAAGGGATGGCCTGCCTTGCCTGGGGCCAAACAGCCAGCAAAATTATCTATTTTCACAGAGAAACCTCTACTTTACTGTGACCCTTTCCCAATTTAGTTTTTTAAGATTTGAAGATTTTTGTAGTTAGCTAAAAAATTTTAAGCAGCATCCCGCGTAAAATTCACGGTGGGGGGGAGCGGGGGGGGGCCCCCGCAGGGAAAAGACAAGCTCTATTATAAAAAACACTGGTAAGTTCACCAAGATTAGTGTGAATTGTAGTGGAATACTTTATTATTAACGTTTGCTATTAAAATTTTTCCCTGGATATTGGGCACCCCTAAATTTAATTGGGAAATACACATCATTTCTAGTAACTGGGGTCTCTTTGTTAGCTGAAAAAAACTCCCTTTTATTATCAGTAACATTTAGATAGGTTTATTTTAAATTTTACCCTTTAACCTGTGATGGATATATCCACCTTGCAGTTAAATTACAATCCGAAATCTTGTAGTAGAAAGGGTTTGTTTGTTCCCAAAAATAGTGTTCGTACAAAAACATCCATTTATGTGTTTTTTTATTTTTGCGCACCCAGCTTTTTTCATTGACGCAGCATCAACGTAAATCTTAAAACAGCAATTCTTTTTCCCCACGGTAAAATTGAAAGGTGCAAAAAATACCGTTTATTATTAAAAACATAACAGTTACGTTTTTTTTTGATTTTGACCCCCAGCATTGTTCATTGAGCACATCTCGTAAATTTTAAAAACAAAAACTTATTCCCCACAGGGAATTGAAAGGTGAAAAAATATCGTTTTTATACCAAAACAAAACATTACTGTTTTTTGATTTTTCGAACCCAGCATTGTTCATTGACGCAGATCTAGTAAATTTTTAAAAAGCATTTATTTCAACATGAAAAAAGGTGAAAAAAATACCGTTTATTATATCAAAACAAAAAGTTACTTTTTTTTTGATTTTTGCACACCAGCATTTTTATTACGCAGCATCTACAAAAAATTAAAACGAATTCTATATTTCCCCACAGGGAATTAAAAAGGTGCAAAAAATATGTTTATTTCCCAAAAAAACATAACAGTTACGTGTTTTTGACTTTTGCGAACCAGATTGTTCATTAGCCATCTCTAAATCAAAAAGCAATTCTATATTCCCCCAGGGGAATTAAAGGGGCAAAAATATCTTTATTATACCAAAACATACATTAGGTTTTTTGACTTTTGCACCCCCAGCATTGTTTTTGACGCAGCATTATATATTTTAAACAGAATTCTAATTCACCAGGGGGTAATTGAAAGTGCAAAAAAATCGTTTTTTAAACCCAAAAACATAACGTTAGTGTTTTTTGCTTTTGCACACCCGCATTGTTCATTACGCAGCTTACTAAATCTTAAAACAGCAATTTTATTACCACAGGTAAATTTGAAAGGTGAAAAAAAAATTCATTAATTAAACCAAAACATAAAATTACGTTTTTTTTACTTTTGCACACCCGCATTGTTCATAAAGCGCATCTACGTAAATCTTAAAACGCAATTTATATTCACCACGGGTGAATAAAAGGTGCAAAAAATCCCGTGTATCATACGAAAACAAAACTTCTTTTTTTTGACTTTTGCACCCCCCAGCATTGTTCATTGACGCAGCATCCACGAAAATCTTAAAACAGAAAATTTCTATATTCACCAAGGTGAATTAAAAGGGTTTGCAAAAAATATAGTTTTTTAAACCCCAAAACATAACAGTTAGTTTTTTTGTTTTTGCGCCCCCGCTTGTTCTTGGGCCCAGCTCTACTAAATCAAAAAAGCAATTTTTTAATTCACCACAGGTAAATTGAAAGGTGCAAAAAATACCGTTTTATTATACCAAAAAAAAAAAAGATACGGGGTTTTTTGGGGACTTTTGCCCAGTCCAGAATTTTGTGACACCTTCATTTTAAATTTGAATCCAGAAATTTTGTTTTGATTAGAGGATTTGAGAATAGCGGGGGATTTGCCGTTTTTTAAAAAGATTTAAAACTTTCCATACCTTCTAAAATTTTTATATTTCTAAACATGGAGCAAAATGAGGTGGAAAGCGAGCAAAGGGGGGGGAGCACATGGAGGGAGAGGTACAGAGAAGGTGTCTTCCATCTGGCGACAACCGCAAGCCCCGCGGATCGTCGTTGCGGACCGTCAGGGCCGTCATGTGGGTCAGGGCCCTGTGAATCTAAGTAAGAACACGTCGCCAATTGTCTTCGTGGTTAATGCAACCCATCTAGCAGTCTTACCTCCTCGTCCCCGCAGTCACGGGGACAAATGTCGTCATCAGCATCATCAGCATCCGTCCCCCAGAAACAGCCCCAAAGTCAACTCGTGTACCCCCCATGTGGATATCCATTGTTGAGACTCTTTTGACAAAATGCGGTTGGGGGCAGAAGGCATGTTTAAAAATCAAGAGGATGTTTAGTCTGCTTGACGCCCATTAATGAGCCATCAGAGGGGGGTGAAAAGGGAAATCGGGAATCGGCAAAAATCCCCGGGGGGGGGGGGCAAGCCCTTGCAGTGCCCCTTGTTTTACCCCAGATTTTGGGTGCGAAAGTCAGGACGACCAAACCCTGTTTGTGATGATATGAGATGACGACATTGCGGATCCTCCTGGTCTTTTCCGCAGAATTTCTTTCGAGCACTTCCGTGGGGAGGAGGAAAACGATGGGGAGTGTCAATACGGGTCCGCCACAAAAAAAAGGGGGAGGGCAGTCGCAGAAGTCCCCGATAGATTCCCCCAGCCAGGTCAGCGCAAACCCCCCCTCTCGCTTATCGCCGTCAAAAAAAGGTCCAGGACTCTCAAACCCGGGGCTTCTTTTTAGCAAGCCCCTGATTCACCCGCGATGTCATATGCCGCCTTTGCCGTAAGATAATAGAGGCAAGAACCTTAAGTGGTTAACCAAAACCAAAAAGTCTATCACATGCAGCGAATGCATGGTTGAAATGGGGGAACACTTGGCCAAAAAAGGCCAGACGACGCCCCGGGGTCCCAAACCCTGTCACACCCTTTCTCCCCTCCTCCTCCTCCGCCACCACCAAGCGTTCCTCCTGCCCCCGTCTCTCAGGTCATGACAGGGATCAGCCCCCGCTTCAGCCTCACCGTCGCCCGAGTCCACCACACCCCCAGAGACCCATCCTAACCCTTCTCCCTTTCCCCTTTTTATGACCCGCACGGTACACGGCCATTTTACGCCAGCCTTTGTCTTCCAGGTTTGGAGCGAAGAAAATTTAACCCAAACCATCCCAAAGCCAAAACCTGAATTGGGGGCTTTTGCGGGTTTTTGGCCCTTGGGAAATTTTTCCCTTTTCCGCTGGTGGACCAGATGGTTCCGCCACTCGGCCCTCGCCCCCCCCAATACCAGATCCGGCGGGATTTCTTGCCAGAAAAGCCGTCCCCGGGCCGGGCCACCAGTGTCATCTAAAATTTCAAGCCGTTGTCTGATCTTGCCCGGAAAAGTCCATCTCACCACCGACACAGGACTATAAAAGGGGCCAAGGCCGCTTTATTTTGTGACAGCCACGGGTGGCGGGTGGTGTCTTGGGGGTGACGGTGGCTTTCGGCTCGGCCAGTCTTCAAAACCGCAGGTGGTGCGGGGTTTTTCCCCCAAGCCCCTTGGTGGCATCACGGGCCCAGAGAACCCAGGGTTAAAAATTAAAACTCCCTTGGAGTCCGCCCACACACGGGGCAGGGCGTGGCGGCTCTAAGCAACGAGAAAAAAAAGCGTTTGGCTGGGTGACAAGAACCTTGTGCCAGGCAAGGTGGTGTGCGATACGGGCGAAATTGTGGCCGCCCTTAAGAAGGTAGGCTGGAGCACATCCCTTGCCTGGCAATGTCATGAACTTTGTCGTCCAAAAAATTTTCTAAAGATTGGGGGGTCGGGTTGCCGCTAAAGGGGAAGGCTCGAGGTCTAAAATTTCGCATTCCGCCGTTGCACCCTGCTTGCCCCGCCTGCTGCGTTTGCAGGTCCCTCGGCCCCCCGTAAACCGTCCCCATTTTTGACTGGGCAACACGCTGGTTTCCACCCCCCACATCTCCAGCGTTTTGTGGCGCAGGCAATGCATTTCGCAGTACAAATTGACAATGGCCTAAAAACAGCGGTCGGCCCTGGGGTGTTAAACCCACCGATAGTGGAAGAGGTGAAAGAGCTCTGCCCACCCTTGCCATTTTTTGAAAAAGCCCCCAAAATGGTCAGTGCGGACAATCCCCTTGTCAGCAGAAATTGGGGTGATCTTAGTTCGGGAACGATCGGGGGCATCTGAAACAACGGGTCCCGCCAGGACGGAGGAGGAGACGGAACTGGGGGACCGGACCCTCTCTCCCCGTCAAATCCAAAAGGCCTGACAGTTTACAATTTCATGGGTCTTCATTAGCAGGGGTTGGGGGGTCCAAGCTAGTGAAAGGGTTTGGGCATCAGCTCTCAGGGTGCATCATCTCGGGAAGTCAGGCTTTTTGAAGCTGTCCCGGAGGCGCGGGGAGGAGGAGGGGGAGGAGAGGAATTCTAGACACCGATTTTTACCGACGTCCCTGCCTTGGAAAGGGGTTTGGGGCGCAAATTTGAGGGGAGGGGAAAGATGAGGAAGATCAGTTTGCTAGTCCCCCCTCGCCAGGCGGGGGAAAATCAAGGCTCCACTCTCACATGAGTGCTTGGATGTCCATTTCCCCAACAGTCCTCGCTTTAAAGGCCTCAAAAGAACAACAGTTCGGGGTGGCCACCCCCCTGGACCCCGGTACAAAACAAAACTCCCCTTTTCCCTTTCCCACCCCCAAATAGAGAGTAAAATGCGGGAAATGGAGACCTTGTGTTGTTCAACTGGGAAATCTTTTGATCGATTCACTTTCCCCCAAAATTTTCACGGTGGAACAACATCACGAGTGAAGCAGTAAGGGGCCAAGTAGGGCGGCAGCAGCAGGAAAGGTGGCAGAAGCGAAGGGTGACCTTGGCAATTTTTTGTTTACCCCCTTACCAACCTCAATGCGGGGCACACATCCAACACACAAGATCGCTTAAGACATGGTGACGACTTTCTGGTTAAACACCGATTTTTTGATGTGTTCCGGACCCATAGTTTTTGGGTATCCAAAATGGACGAATGGCCCATGGCTCTCACGCCATAGGGGGTTTTTCCTCCAGGGGCCCAGGGTCATATTGAGCGGACCTTTAGCACAGCTGGGGATCATTACAGACAAACGCATCCCGGGTTTACAGATAATGTGGATCGTTTGATTTACAAGATGAATCAGGGTGGATCCTGTGTTTGTGGCCCCCAATTGCCGGGTCACCAAAATTTGTTGCCGGTTTTCTTAATTTTCCCCTTCAAAAAGAGATGGTCCCCTTGAAAATTTTTTTTAAAAAGATATTTCTTTCTGCAATTTTTTTTTTCGGTTCCCAACATTTATTTTGCTGGTTTGCGTGAGGGGACTGTAAAAAAAAGCAAAGGTTTCATACAAAACCGTATTCCCCTTTTCTACTTTATCTTTTGAAGTTTTCGCATTGTCAATAGTTTTGAGGTCTGTTGCGTGAGTAAGCTATAATAATGGCCTTTGGGAAAAGAAATGGGGGCTTTAAGTGGATTTCTCCCCACAATTTTTAAAAGTGGCTGAGAAGTCATTTTATAATTTTTTCGGGTCATGTACGTGAGTACACAATATTGGGCCTTTGGAACAGAAATTAGCTTCTAAGTGGGATTTCCCCTCCAATTTTTTAAAAGTGGCTGAGAAATCATTTTTATAATTTTTTGGGTATGCTGCTTTGAAATGCAGCAATTCTCAGGTCCCATTATAAAAAGTTTGTTTTTTAACAGACATTTTTTTTCACAATTTTACCAAAGTGGTCAAGGGTCATGCTTTGAATTTTTTTGGGGGGATTTGCTTGAAAGCAGCAATACTACGGTCCCATTTAAAAAATGTTGTTTCTAAAGCCTTTTTTTCTTTACAATTTTCAAAAGTGGCTCATGGGTCATGCTTTAAATTTTTTGGGGGCATTTTTTCTGGACAGAGCTTATCAGGTCCTATTTAAAAAATTTGTTTTTAAAAGACATTTGTTCTTTACAAATTTTCCAAAATGGGTCAGGGGGCATGCTTTTTAATTTTTGGGGGCTTTTGCTGTACTGCGCTTTTAGAGGCCTTTTAAAAAAAGTTGTTTCTAACAGAAATTTTTTTTTTCCAATTGTCCAAAGGTCAAGGGCATGCTTTGAATTTTTTTGGGGGGTTTTGCTGTGCATAGCTTACTAAGGTCCCATTCAAAAAAAGTTGTTTTAAAGACAATTTGTTCTTCACAATTGCCAAAAATGGTCAAGGGCATGCTTTTAATTTTTGGGGGCATTTTGCTGTGACATGCACTAACAGAGGTTATTCTAAAAAAAATTTTTTTCTAACAGAATTTGTTCTTTCCCCCAAATTTTCCAAAGTGGGTCAAGGGTCTGTTTGAATTTTTGGGGGGATTTTTCGTGACATGCACTATACTACGGTCCTATTCTAAAAAAAGTTGTTTCTAAAAGCATTTTTTCTTCACAATTGTCAAGAGGGCTAAGGGTGATGGTGCTGTCAGAAAAAGGAAAAGGTAGACATGTTAATGGACCATATTGCAAAATGACTTGTATGTGCAAGATCTTTTTAAAAAAGCATCAATCCCGTATTTAGACAACCCTTTAAAAACAATGAAAAAAAGAGAAACAAAAAACATGGTGGGATTCCATCCTTTTAAAAAGTTTTTTAAATTAAAGTACTAAAAACTTGCATGTACAAATTAAACTGTTAAAAAAATTCCTCTGAATTGTACAAGGGAGGTACAGGGGAAAATGCCCCGATGTAGGTTTTCAGGGAATGGAGTATGGAGCAGGCAGAAACAAAGACAGAGACCTTTTTCCCCCGCACGTTGAGTAAAATGAAAAAAGAAACCAAGATAAAAGGGGCCCCGGGGGGTAAAAGGAGCGTTAACCCATTTTCCAGGATTCAATTGGTCCACACTCATACTAGGGACAAGCGTACCAGGGTTTTCGTGTATGAGGGAAGGGTGGAGTTCTCACACTTCGCCCCCGCACTCTGCTTCAGCACGAAGTTTTCGTTGCTGCTCACAGGGCATTTTTCTGGTGTTTAAAAGATGACGGAGCCCCGCCCCGGGGCCCCACCCACCCCCGTAACTCCCCGGCCCCGGGGGGGCATGCTGTGGCACAGGACAGTTCTAGTCCAAATGTCCAGTTCAAAAAAAATGGGGGTTGAAAGACTCCTTTTTCCGGCCCTTTAAATGTGGGGGGGCATCAGGGTTTGGGGGGTCATGCTGTGGCCCCGGACCCGGGGTATTCAAATGTCCAGTTCAAGTAAAGATGATGGTTCAAATCATACTGCCTTCTGGAAACTTTTCAATTTGTGGGTGATGCAGGTTTAAGGGTCAGGTTGTGGTTCAAGACAGGGAAAAGTGAAGGGTCTGTGACTTTTTTTCTGTGACTTTTATAACCTAAGTGTGTTGCCTAAGATGTAGCACGTATCCATTTGACTGTTGTGGATGTTAATTTCAGCTTCTCCAGCCTTTTTTTGGGTGTAATAATGAAGGTGTTGTTGCTCTCCCATAGACTTTAATGGTCATCGCTCATAATCGACGCTCAATATCGAAAAACCTTATCGATAGCGGCCGACTATCGACTATCGATCGATCTCGATAGCCAATGCAATTGCTCAACACTACTCTTCACTCCAACAAATCACCCGTTTCCAATCTTCTACTTTTTATATATCTTTGCAAACTTGAGCTGGCGCTTCTTATGATGATATTGAAATCGCTACTTCTTCACCTTTTTTGGGGCCACCATTCCAGACTTGTATAATGTGAATCGCATGGTGCCTGCATGGTTGTCTGTGATCTCACTATTACGAAGCATACGAGCCACCTGTCATGCCAGAGTTGATAGACCATGTGCTGAGCTTGTTGACTACGATTTTTCCCTGGACGCCCGCCTCTTGGCTTTTGAATGAATGGATGGACTTCATTTCATATTCTTCCAATTGTTAAAGGCCTCACATGATGCAGTTTGGCAATTTTTTTGACTGAGAGACCGCTATCGATGACCTGGATAATGCTGTTTCTCTTTTCTTGGGAAATCTTCATGGCTGCTCAATCATTTGAAACAGTGACCTTTTGCTTAGGAATCTTCCGTATAACACACTGAACTTTTAGGAAATGTAAGAACAGGTTGTAATTTGTAGCATACAAGAAAAAAAATATTGTCCCACCACCAGGAGCAAAACAATAACAATGCAGTTACATGACAAGAATCTGCATAACTAAGCATATGCTAAATAGTTACAATCCAAATTTATGTGGGAGATAGCCAAGATGATTGTCTATAAAAAATGATCATAGTCTCATGGTCAAAGCTGTAGAGGATGATAAGATATTGAGCCTGAAAGTCAAAAGTTCAAAACATTGTTACCCCTTTGCTTGTCAGTGTAAAAGTCCTGTGTACGTAGGTATATAGGCCCATATCAAGTAGATAGGTATATAGGTCTCCTGAAGGTAGGTAACTATATATTCCCCCTGTAGGTAGATCGGTAGGTATATATGACCTTTGTATGTAGGTAGTAAGGTATATGTTCCCTATAGGTAAATAGGTAGGTATACATTTGGAAAAAGACCATTCACTTGTTATTAAACCCTCTGACAAAGGGGGAAATAAAAGTTAAAACAAAATCTGATGACTACAAAAAGTTTGTGCCTCGAGATAGGTAGGTATATATGCCCCCTGTAAGTAGTTATATGGCCCCTTGTAGATAGGTAGGTATATAGGCCCTTCTGACTGATTAAATAAAAAAATTATACTCACCTGTCCCTGTTCCCCTGCCGAGCAGCTCCTGGAGTTTGTGTCCAGCATGAGCGACTGTTCCTGCAATCTCTAAGGCCAGAAGCTTAGGATTAAGCCCAAGACTTTTGATCTAGGAGACATGCAGGAGGTGTGATAACATCACTGTATCATGCTCCTTGCTGCTTATTTTTTGTTCCGCATAGTTTTTCAATTATATGTGAAAAATGTAGTTGAAAAGATGCACCAAGTCCGGGTCTGCACAAAGAAATGTCACCAGGACCCATCACAGAACAAGTGTGCTGTCCGGAGCAGACCCCTCCTTGACCACTACTTCCTATGACACTGTTGGGGCCCCCTTTCAAATATTATAAACACATAGAGATTGGCAGTCTTAGTTAAACTTTGGGTAGAAAAATGGGTAGAACATGCCACATAAAATAAGACATTTAATACATATGTTTTGGAAAAAGTGCTATGAGGGCCAAAAGCACCAAAAAACATGTCATACTTATTGCTTACCAGCAAACCTCTGGCTATTGCATTCTTGCAACCTAAAACATTTGGGAAAAATTGCCAGTCAAGTGCTGAGTATGAATCCATCCTTAGAATATCAATTAATGTCCTTCTCTTAGGAATGGCCAGCAAAGTATGGTCAATAGGTGATTCTAAATGTGTATAATCCAGAAGAGAAAAATGGCCAGAACCTAAAAAAAATTGTGAAATTAATAAGTGCACGTTGCCATGAGTGCAAAACTAAAGGTATGTTCACACGGCATATTGTGGCGTGCAAAGGTACACCCTGCAATACGCCTTCACTGTTGAAGTATGCGCCTGCAAGTGCATACTTTCAATGCACAATGGTCCGAGGCACCTTTCTGTCTCCCATACTTCTGTATAATAGAATAGTAAAGATGCCAAGAGATAAGGAAACACTGAATACATGAATTATTTCAAAGTTTATCACTGCTGCATATAGTATTTATGAAATCTGAGGTTCTTAGCACACATTTTTGATTAAAACTGTGAGAGCCCATCCACCAACTGCAAGGCGGCCTCAGTTCAGATGGGGACCTACTCTAAATAAATACCTCCCGTGATGCCCTTCAGGGGCTCCTTACTTTTAAGAGCCGGAAGGTATCGGCTAGAAAAACAGTCTGGATGGATAGGTGGAGTACACGATCAACATGGAGGCACCCACCCACATGCTTACAATCCAAAAAACAACAAAACTGGTCAACAAGTTCAGAAATTGGGAAATAAATAGCTCAGGTGCACACTATCATTGCTGACATTAACTGTAATGTGTGGTAAGTAATGCACATGAAGATCCCAAATGGCCTGAAAAATGAAGGGGTCAATTGAGGGGGCAACTTAGTCACCTTCACTTGATAGGCCATAAATCAGGGTTGGGACAACTACTGTAGTAGGTTGCTCGAAAAGTCCGTTTACTAAATTGAGACCTAAAAGCACCAAAATGCCTCTATATTTGACCAAAACATTGATACTTTTGTCAAGGTTGTGTGTGACGCTATAGAAAAACTTCAATGGGCCCCTGAGGTTAAGGCGTTACACTATAATCTTTCGAAGAAAGAATATCTTGCACTTAAAAATTTGGAAAAAGACCATTCACTTGTTATTAAACCCTCTGACAAAGGGGGAAATATAGTTATACAAAATCATGATGACTACAAAAAGATGTGCCTCGAGATACTTAGGGATTCATCGGGTTATGGTATTTTGAAAACCGATCCCTCTGATGCCTTTAAAAAGGAACTAGAAGGGAACCTAAACCATGCCCTATCTCTTGAACTAATTGACAAAAATGAATGGTCTTTCCTATTACCTAAAGCACCACAAATTGCCACATTCTATGGTCGTCCCAAAGTCCATAAAGGACTCCATCCACTTAGGTGTCGACCAATTGTCTCATGGATCAACAACTTGACACAAAATGTGAGTATATATATTGACTCTATTTTATATCCCTTTGTCACCTCACTACCTTCTTTTATCAGGGATACCACTGACCTTCTCCTTAAATTAGAGGGGTTAACTATTGACCATGATGCATTTTCTCTGCAGTATTGAAGATGAGGCTCTGTACAGCTCTATCCCCATGAGGAAGGATTGAGAGCTGTACAGTCCTTCTTAGAGACCCGGACAAACTTTCTTAAGGAACATAACCAATTTATTCTTGAACTTTTGCATTTTTTACTCACACGCAATTTTTTTCTTTTCAACGGATGCTATTACCACCAGCTCAGGGGGACAGCTATGGGGAGCCCGTGTGCGCCCTCATACACAAATCTCTTCCTGGGCTGGTGGGAAAGCACTGTTGTCTTTTCTGAGCAGTATCAGCAAGCTTATGAGAACATTACATTCTGGGGTCATTATATTGATGACATCGTCATCTTCTGGTCCGGGTCTCCTACACAATGTCATCAATTTGTGGAGAATTTGAATATTATTATTATTATTATTATTTATTTTAAAGCGCCATTGATTCCAGGGCGCTGTACATTCGAGGGGGTTACATACATTACATAAGTCAAAAGAGGTACAGTGATAAGGGATAATGACAATTGGCACGACAGAGGGAGAGAGGACCCTACCCGCGAGGGCTTACAATCTACAAGGAGGGGGGAAGAGACAGGAGGTGAGGGGCAGACATGTCTGTGGAGGAAGTAGTGACAAGTTTAGTGAAGGTTATAGGCAAGCCTGAAGAAATGGGTTTTCAGGTTGCTTTTGAAGCTGGTGAAAGTGGAGGAAGAGTCTGAAGTGTTGGGGTGAGTTCAGAGTGTGGGTGAAGCACGGGAGAAGTCTGGAGACGGTTGTGTGGGGAGCTAATAAAGGGAGAGCAGAGGAGAGGTCCTATGAGGAGCGGAGAGTGCGTGGGGGGAAGATATTGGAAATTAGGGCAGAGATGTATGGGGGGGAGAGGTCGTGGAGAGCCTTGTAGGTCATGGTTAGTAGCTTGAAATGAATTCGCTGGGCAATGGGAAGCCAGTGAAGGGATTGGAGAGGGGAGAGGCAGAGGAGTAGCAGGAGAGATGTGGATAGACGGGCAGCAGAGTTTAAAGATGGATTGGAGGGAGCGAGGGTGCTAGCTGGGAGGCCACTGAGAGGATGTTGCAGTAGTCTAGGCGGGAGATGCAAGGCATGGACGAGCATTTTTGTAGTGTCATAGCCGAGGAATGAGCGGATGCGAGAGATGTTTTTCAGGTGGAGGCGACAGGCAGAGGGTGTTGGTTTGGATGTGTGGTTTGAAAAATAAACGCAGAGTCTAGGATTACCCCAAGACAGCGGACTTGTGGGACCGCGTGTGAAAATGTAGAGCGTGACTGTAATAGAGAGATCAGGGGCAGGGGTAGAGTTGGATGGTGGAAAGATGATGAGTTCTGTTTTCTCCACATTTAGTTTTAGGAGACGGTGAGAGAGAAGGAGGAAATGGAGGGACAGACAGTCAGGGATCTGGGAGAGTAGAGAAGTGACATCTGGGCCAGAGATGTAGTGTTGGGTATCAGCATACAGGTGGTAATGAAAGCCATGTGAGGCTATGAGCTGACCGAGGCCAAGGGTGTAGATAGAGAAGAGTAGTGGACCCAGGACTGACCCTTGGGGGACACCAACAGAGAGTGGCCGGGGGGGGGTGGTGGAGCGTGGATGGGAGTCGCTGAAAGTCGGATCAGTGAGGTACGTGGAGATCCAGAAAGAGCCAAGTCCGTGATGCCGAGGGAGGAGAGGATTTGTAGCAGAAGGAATGGCGACAGTGTCAAAGGCAGGGACAGGTCTAAGAGGAGGAGCACAGAGTAGTGGCATGAGGCTTTAGCAGTTACTAGATCATTAGTGACTTTGGTTAGGGCAGTTTCGGTAGAGTGGTGGGGTCGAAAACCAGATTGTAGTGGGTCAAGAAGAGAGTTGGAGGAGAGATGGGAGGACAGCTGAAGATAGACGTGCTGCTCGAGGAGGAAGCAAAAAGGGAGAAGTGAGATGGGGCGATAGTTGGACAGAGAAGAGGGGTCAAGGGTTGTTTTTTTTAGGATTGGAGTGATAGTAGCATGTTTAAAGGCAGAAGGGAAGATGCCAGAGGTTATTGATAGGTTGAAGAGATGGGCGAGTGCTGGGATGATAGAAGCACTGAGGTCTGGGATGAGGTGGGATGGCAGTGGGTCAAGACTACAGGTAGTGAGGTTGGATTTGGACAGCAAGGAGGAGAGCTTGTCATGAGTGACCGTGGGGAAGCAAGTTAAGGGGGAAGAGCAGGTTGCAAGGGTAAGGGAGGGTGGTGGGGACTGCGGGCTGAAGCTTTCTCTGATGAGGTTGATCTTCTGGAGGAAGTGAATGGCAAAGTCATCTGCTGAAAGGAGGGATGGGGAGGAGGTGTTGGTGGACGGAGAAGAGAGTTGAAGGTTTTGAATAATTGTCTGGGGTTGTGGGACAGGGAGGATATGAGAGTGGTGAAATAGTTCTGTTTGGCTGAGGCGAGTGCGGACTTAAATGTCTGCAGTGAGTGTTTGTATAAGGCAAAGTCATCAATGGAGTGAGTTTTCTTCCAGCGGCGTTCAGCAATTCTGGAAGCTCGCCTCAGCTGTTTGGTAGAGTCTGTGTGCCAGGGTTGTCTGTTGATTTTGCGGGTTCTGTTGTGTGTGAGAGGAGCGACTGAGTCAAGGGCGGTGATGATTGTATGGTTGTAGAAAGTGGTGGCTGCGTCTGGGTCATTGAATGAGGAGATAGTGGAAAGACTATCTCAAAAATATCAAATGACATTGGTCTCAAATTTACTTCTGTCATCCATAGGACAGAATTGGTCTTTCTGGATGTTTTGATTAGGAAAGGTCCTAATGGATGTCTTGAGACATCTCTATTTCGGAAACCTACGGCAGGCAATAGCCTGCTTAGGTGGGATAGTTTCCATCCATTCCCACTGCGCCGAGGGATCCCTAAGGGACAATACATCCAGACCCATTGTAATTGTTCCACTCTTCATTATTTTAAGAAAGAAGCGGATATTCTACAACAAAGATTCCTTGACCGAGGTTACCCTCGGGAGGTTCCATCTTCTGCGTATAAGTGGGCTCATAGAGCAGATCGTATTTCTCTACTACATCCACAAAGATCTAAAGAGCCAAGAATGGACGAAAAAAAACAGAGTGATTGGCACATTCGATAATGCATTCAAACAGATAAAAGGGATTATTACCAATTTTGGCCAATATTATATCATGATCCTAATTTGGTTTAATTTATCGATCCTTATCCTCGTATAACATTAAGGCGGGGAAAAAATCTTGGAGATACCCTTGTCTGTAGCCATTATGTCCCGCCACAGGTACATGGCTTAAAAGCAAGGTCACTGGTACATATAATGCAGCACGTGCAAAGCGTGCAAATATGTTTCTGTTTCTAAAACAGTTACTAATTTAACTACTGGGAGAATTTTTCGTATGAACAATTACGCCAACTGTAAGACTCGAGGCGTTATATATCAAGCTTCTTGTGGATGTCCCTGCATGTATGTTGGTAAAACATTCAGGGAATTTAGACATAGAATTCTGTAACACATAGGGAACATCAAACACCAACGTGCTACGCCCCTTGCACGTCATATGAATACTATACATTCTAATTACCCCCAATCTATCACCTTTTCAGTAATTGAAGTGTTTAATCCTTCACCACGAAAAGGGGATTTTGACAGAAAGTTACTACAAAGATAAGCCCATTGGATCTTCTATCTGAGAACCCTCCAACCACATGGTTTAAATGATTCTTTTTTATTTACATCATTTATTTAATATGCTCTGTATCACGTATCTTGTAAATTATATACATTAGTATCGTGTTTCTTCTTTTTGCATTCTTTATTTTTGCAACTTTGGTATTTTTTGAAGTGTTATATACATCTTTGCAGCTCTGTCTACTCGTTTCATGTATTCTATACTCATA
>JAODAL010055719.1:0-23758 GCA_025379985.1 Phyllomedusa bahiana
AGATTTTTTATTCTTTTTTAAAGGGGGCATTTAAAAGTATAATTCTTGAATGTAGGAGGCAGTATTAAAGTAGTTATATTCTGGCACAAAGGTGGCAGTGTTAGAACAACATTGATATCTATAGATAGTCATCTCTTCTCAAGCTCAGCCAGCCATTGTCTCAAGGGGATTTGTTCCTTCTCCTAGTTCCCGGCTCATACATATTCCTTTTCTCGGGGGGGGGTTAACAGAAAGAGAAAAACCCTTTTCCCGGGTAAGAAACTGGAGTTCTTCCTTTGATATATGACATGAAATAAAAACGGATTTTAAATTTAGTATCTAGCAGCTTTAAGGTATCCGCACCACGTGTAATAACCCTGGACTCCTCTGTCTAAGTATTTCTATCCATCAGTCGCTCTGGTCTCCTGATTCTCCTTCTTTCATACAGTAACAACGATGCATCCAATCATTTCTCCCCATATAAAACCAACGTTGTAACAGAAATTCTCCTAAAACCCCTTATTTTCTATGTTCCCATTTCTACAGCAGCCTTAAGGTCACACGTCAGGCGGTTGTATGCGCTGCACATCGGGCAGAATCACATCAGGACGGTTATTTTTACTTCTGTAACCTGTCAATCTACGAATGACAAGAAAAAAAAGGCAAACAGCCCATGGGCGCCGGGAAAATAGGTTCTTGGCCGCCCCCCCCCTTTTTCCTTTAGGGGCCCCTTTTTAGGGGGTTTTTTGCCCCAAAATGACCCGTCTTGGGTGCGCACCTCAAAGGTTCTACAGAAGATCTGAAGATGTTCTGGGGCTTCTGGCTTGTTAGAACATAAAGGGATTGTTCAATCAGTAATACAAAGAAACCAAGCAAAAGAAGTATGCTCCGTTACTGCATTGCAGATCTGCGGGGCATACACAGCGACTGAATTATGGGAAAAAAGCCAGCCCCCACTTTTAAAATTTTTAAAAGAATCACCCATTTTCTCAAAGAACATATTTTTTTTTTGTGTGGAGGGGCCCAATTTTTTCCGGGTGCCCCACTTTTTAAGGGGGTGCCCTCACTTTTTTGGTTTTTTTGGGTTCACTTAGGGGTGTCCTCACTTTGGGTTCCGGGGTTTCCTTTTTTTAAAGGGGTGTCCTCACTTTTGGTGGTCACTTAGGGTGTCCTACTTTTGTTCCCAGCAGTTTTGGGCATTGATGTCGGGGTTTCAGTTATTTTGGGGCACCAAATGTCCCCTTTATAAAAGCGGCCTGATATTTTTACTTTGCAGCCCCTTGGGGGTTCCTCCTTTGGGGGTCACTTGGGGTGTCCTCCTTTGGTGGTATTAGGGTTTTCCTCACTTTGGTTTTGGGTTTTCCCCCATTAGGGTGTCCCATTTTTGGGGGTTTGGGGGTGCCTCACTTTTTTTCCCAGCTTTTTCATTGAGTTGTGTTAGTTTTTTGAGGCACAAATTTTCCCCTGGTACAAGCCGGCCTGATATTACATTGTATCAGGTAGATTTTCAGTGTTGTCCAGAAAAGAAAATACAATATTTACAAAAATGTGAGGGGGGAATGATTCTGGACAAACTGAAATAAACTGTAAAGGGGTGTACTGACTTCGGGAGATAGTTTTAAAATGTGAGGGGGGGGCCTGATTTTTGTGAGTACTGTAAAAATTTTGAGGGGGGACTGACTTCTGTGAGAAAATTTTAAAGTAATGGGGGGGTGTACTTTTTGGCTTCGGTGAGATTAAACTGTAATATTAATAATTTAAAGGGGGGGAACTGACTTTTGTGGGGTTACTGTTATTAATGTGGGGGTTTTTTTTTTTGGAATCTTTAAGAAATTTTGTAATTTTTTAAATGTGGGGGTTTTGTACTGACTTTTGTAGATACTGCATATAATGGGGAGGGGTGTCAAAATTCTTGAGATACTGTATTTTTAATTTGGGGGGGGTTACTGACTTTTGTAAAGATATTTGTTTTTTAATGTGAGGGGTGTACTAAATTTTTGTGGGATACTGTTTTAAAATTTTTGGGGGGTGTACTGCCTTTTGTGAGATACTGATAAATGTGGGGGGGTTTTTTACTAAATTTTTGGGGAATACTGAAATTAATTTGAGGGTGTACTGATTTTTTGAACTGAATTAATGTGGGGGGTGAATGATTCTGTGAATACTGTTTTAAATTTGGGGGGTTTGTTATTTTGGGCGTTTTGGGGGGAGTTTTCCGGGAATAAAAATGGGGGGGGTTTTGCCCAGACTTTTTGTGGATACTGCATAAAATGTGGGGGGGTTTTATAAACTTTTGTGAATCGATTAATGGGGGGGTGAAATAAATTCTGGGGGGGATATGTATAAAATTTTGAGGGGGGAACTGGATTTTTCTAAATACGAAAGTCATGTTCTGAACTCTCGACACAAAGTTTCAAATGAAAGGGGAAAATGTCAGTGAAAAAGAAAAACCCCTTAAAGGGGTTTTTACCTTCTGGAAATTTTACAGGGGGCCTGCTCTTCAGGCCCCCCATTTCCCTGTTCAGGGCTGTGGGGGGGCTACAGTACTGCCCGGGAAATTTAATCCTGTTTTTTCCTGCTGACCTTTTTAGAGGACAATTTGGGGATGAAGGGGTCTAAAAGCAGGGAGAAAAGGACAGGCTTTTAAAAATTTGTCAGTGAGAAAGATTTAAACAAGCTCCTGTGTTGCGAAAAAAGACACGCAGGGAGATTAAGGGTCATGATCCTGTCCATTTAAGGGAGAAAAAGGTGGGCATTTAAAATTTCAGAAGCAAAGTAAAAACAAGCAAGGTAAGACCTGCCCTTAAATCTGAAAAGGAGCAAAAAAACAAAAAGGGAAAGTAAATTTTGGTAATCACTTAAAACCATTCAAGGTGGTGAGAGTGCCTCTTTAAGAGAACCAGTCTTGTTTGGTGGTGGCAACAAAAAGTTACAATGTTGCATTTTCCCTCCTCTCACCATCCTGATGACTAAGTGACTCTAAGCAGCTACAAATCATTCTGCAATTTTCTTTAAGAGCAGAAACCTCTGAGCATCGAATGGTTTGGTTTCAGGCTTCTGCTTCTTCATTACAGAAAACCACAAAGTAACAAGAAATTTAGTGGAAAAATAATAATATGCAAATAAAGCAGAATCCGTCACATATGAACCAACTGGAACGAGAGGGGTTAAAAAGGGCAGGGAGCAAATTGGGCACAGAGCCCAGAGCGGGTCCGAGGGCGCTGCCCTTACCGAATCACAGTGTGAACAAGCACAGGGTTATTTCTGGCCAACACGGACCCTTTTCCCGCTTAAAACGTGCACAACTCACCTAGAATTGGGCTTTTTAAATAGCATTATCGAAAAAAAATTCCCCCCAAAAACCCTGATAGGGTCGGCTCCCAAAAGGGGGGGATCCCCCACCTTCTTGGGAACGGGCCCTCGAAGGTTCAATTCTAAGGAGGTTCGATACGGCATCACAGGCGCCCCCCCGTACGGGGAAACTCCATAAACAGAATGAGAAACAGCGCCCCCGACTGGGAACCCCCATAGGGGAGAAGGGAGAACACAGCGCCCCTTTTACGGGGCTCCCATAGAAAAAATTAAAGAACACGCGCCCCCCTGTACTGGGAACTCCCTAGAAAAGGAGAGAACACAGCGCCCCCCCCCTGACGGGAAACCCCCAAGAGCAAAAATGGAGAAAAAACGCTCACCTGTCCCTGGAACCCCCCATAAAGAAGGGAGAACACTGGTGCCCCCCCTTACTGGAAACTCCCATGGGCAAAGGAGAACACAGCGCCCCTGTACGGGGAATCCCAAAAACAAATGGAGAAAACACCGCTCCCCTGTACCGGGAACCCCCCAAGAACAGAATAAGAACACAGCCTCCCCTGTCCCGGGAAAACCTCCCATAAACAAATGAAGAACCAGCGTCCCTGTACGGGAACCCCATAGAACAAAGAAAACACGCGCTCCCCCTGTCCGGGAACCCCCATAAACAGAAAGAAACAAACGCCCCCCTTCCCGGGAACTCCCATAAACAAATAAGAACACGGGTTTTCCCCTGAACCGGGAACCCCAAGAAAAAAATAGAGAAACACAGCGCCCCCCCCGCCCCGGGAACTCCCATAGAACAAATAAGAACACACCCCTCCCCGTACTGGGAAACCCAATAGAGGGAAAAAAAAAAAAACCACAGCGCTCCCGTACGGGGAACCCCCTAGAGCAAAATGGAGGAGAAAACACAGCGCGCCCTGTATTAACCCCATAAAACAAATGGAAAAACACACGCTCCCCTGTACCGAGAACCCTCCCTAGGGAAAATGGAGAACAAGCCTCCCTGAAATGGGAACCCCCAAGAACAAAATGGAAAAAACCCCGGCCCCCCGTCTGGGAATTCCCCATAGACAAATGGAGAAAAACAGCGCCCCTGTACGGGGAACCCCAAAAACAGAAGGAAGAAACAGCGCTCCCTTACGGGGAAAACCCAAGGGAAGGGAAAACACAGGCTCCCCAAACTGGGAATCCCAAGGGGAAATGGAGAAACGGCCCCCCTTACTGGGAATCCCATAAACGAATGGAGAACCAGCCCCCCCCTGTAGGGGAACCCCCCCCCAAAATGGGTTTAAGGGAGAACACGGGCACCCTGTAGGGAACCCCCATAGAGGAAAGGAGAAACAGCGCTCCCCTGTAAAGGGAACTCCCATAGAACAAAATGGAAACACAGCGCTCCCTGTCCCTGGGAACCCCCCATAAACAAATGGAAAAACACAGCGCCCCCTTACTGGGAATCCCATAGACAAATGGAACACAGCGCCCCCCTGTAGGGGAAACCCCATAGAGGAGAATGGAGAACACAGCGCTCCCCTGTACTGAGAATTCCCATAGAACAGAATGGAGAGTTGTGCTCAAGCTGGAAATTCTGAAGACCCGTTCTTGACATAGGTGCAGGTCCCACATTTTAGTGCAGCTAGTGGCATAAAGTAAGCAAACCTAAAAGTGGTGTAAAGTAAAGTTAGACTAGACAGATGGAACCTGCCCCAGACTTATGAGCACTAGGATACAGGTGGTGCATAATAAGACTGTCTAGTTTAGGTTAACACTAAGAGCTTCACAGAACTGAGAAACCTGCCCCAAAGTACTTCTGTAGATTGTCTCCCTCTTTCCCCCAAACCCCCTGGAAATGGCTCAGTAAATACAAACTCCATCTAAATCCAGGGCAAAAATGTTGTTGTTCCCAAAACCCCGCGCATTTGACACTGGAACACCTCTTAGTACACAGGCTCCCGGGCAGCTCCCCCCTTGGTCTCCCTACCCCAAACGCTTTTAGGCCCAAGGGGGGGGGAGGTTTTCCCCCCCCCCTCCCTTCTTTTTCCTCAGGGGTTGTCTTGGGGCCCCTCTCTTCTCAAAATTTTAAACCCCCATGCCAAACTTTAAGTTTTTCCATACCACCTCACGCTATCCCCAATTATACACCCCCTTTCCCGTACATACTCCGTCTGCTACAAAAACCATCTGTTGCCGCTGTCCTACTCATTTCCCTCTTTTCTCCAAAAAACCCTTAAAAATCATTGTCTTTCCCCCTTCTAACAAAGAATCTGCTTTTCTCCTCTTGTAACCTCTCCCCCCCGCTGTCCTTGGGGTTTTTTTTGACCGTTGCTTTTTACCCCAAACCAAAACCCCGCCCCCCTTGTCACCTGCACTCAAACATCCCAAAAAGCTTTTTTTTTAAACCTCAAACCTCATTTTTCTTTACTTTCCCCCCCCCGCCCCCCCCCCCGGGGGGGGGACCCCCCCCCCCTAACATCTCTCCCTTTTGTCCTCCCCGGCTTACCGCCCCTACCCCCCCCCCGTGCCCCCCTTTTTCCGCCGCTAAACCCACCCCCCCCCATAAAACAAAATACAGACTACAATCATCCAACCCCCCATCCCTCTTCAAGATTTTTCACGTGCTGCCCCTTCTTGGAACATCTCCACGTACCCTCAGGGCCCCAAACCCAGCCTTGATTTTTTTTAAAGGTCCTGAAAACACATCTCCTCAAGGTCCCCCCAAATTTTTAAACCCCCCCCTTCTATCACACACATCTGTCACTCCCCACACAGGGCACTCAAGGCACTTATCTGTATATGTTTACGTTGGGGGCAGGTTCCCCCCAATTTTTTGAAACCTCCCCATATTTATAAAGCATGGCTAGGCCATTGTAAATTTAGCACTTCTCCCCCTTTGTTTCCCCCAGGCACCCTCTTAGATTGTAAGCTCTTGCGAGCAGGGCCCTCACACCTTGTGTCTCACCTGTAAGTAGCTTTCACTGTGTAATGTCTGTCTTTTCTCTGTAATTATACCCTCTACATTGTAAAGTGCTGCGGAATATGTTGGCGCTATATAAATAAAGATTCTTATTATTATATTATAAGCAATGACCAAGGGGTCAAAATCCCTCCTGCTCTGCAGACATAGGTCACTTATCATGGCTATAGTCAGCGACTAACTCACAGAAAGAACCAAAAAAGCCTTACTCTAAAATATAACCTTTAATAATCTATTAGTAAAATTACAATCCACTTACAACAAATGACACAAATACTCAAAAAATACACATAGTGTTCCCCAAGATAAACACGGGTAGTTATGACCTCTATTCCTTAATCATGAACCATTACCACCAGATAAGATATAGGGGCAACAACTCCCTATTCTAACCCTACAAAAACACCTATAGAAAAGACGGAGTCATCGTCCCGAAAGCGACGGCCCCATCCACCGTTGGCTAACCCTATTAATATACTATCTCTAGAAAATGCAAAAAAGATATTTATATATATCCTAAATAGGGAAAAGAAGGGAACACCAGGTATAACAAAAACCAAATACAACAAAAACAATACTTAGCTTAAAACCATTGATCCGCCACCAGATCCCAGACCATTGATCCGCCACCAGATCCCAGACCATTGATCCGCCACCAGATCCCAGACCATTGATCCGCCACCAGATCCCAGACCATTGATCCGCCACCAGATCCCAGACCATTGATCCGCCACCAGATCCCAGACCATTGATCCGCCACCAGATCCCAGACCATTGATCCGCCACCAGATCCCGAAGCGTTTCTCCCCCAAAGATGCACAGGGATTCATCAGGGGACACATAGATAGAGGCTTCTCTGGAGTGGACCTTCAATGAAGTCCATATATCCAGGAATACCTCCAGAAAAGATGGCAGCTCAGAACATAAGTATCCTCCATGTTAAATAGGATTATATACCCCTCCTCCCTATCAGATCACCAATGAAACACTTACGTCCAATTAATATCCAATCCGCACCGATCCTCATTTAAGCGTGCTCACTACATCTGCAAATACCTTCAGAAGAATGGTGCCAACTACTATCACTCTAGCGTCAGTGCCGAAACCGCAAGTGCTTCAACATCACTTCCGCACATGCGCATGACCACGATACTGCCCGGCGCCCTTTCGGACTCCCATAGATTAATTGCGCATGGTATAGGTCATAACTACCCTTGTTTATCTTGGGGAACACTATGTGTATTTTTTGAGTATTTTTGTCATTTGTTGTAATGGGATTGTAATTTTACTATTAGATTATTAAAAGTTATATTTTAGAGTAAGGCTTTTCTGCTTCTTTCTGTGAGTTATTCTTTTGGCCAGTTTTGTCCTAACCGCTGGGACACTAGTGGTGTCAGTGATTTTAGTCAGCGACTACCTGTCAATGCAACAACATCAGGAAAGTCACTATGTTATGTAAACCTCCCAATTTGTGGATTTTCTCCTTCCAATTGTCACTTCAATATTGAGTTGCACAAATTGTATTCCTGACAACTATTCATACTTTGTCACAAATATTAAGTAATTGACTAGAAAAGTGTTGAAATTACATTTCATAAAGTAATTTATTTACAATTTGTTTTATGTTACTTTTCTAATAATGATTTCCACTAAAAAGAGTTAAAAAACACCATGTAACCATAGAGTAAAGCAAAGAACACTATTCTGCTGGTGCAGGCACTGTACATACATTACTTATCCTATACTGATCCTAAGTTACATCCTGTGTTATCCTCCAGAGATGCACTCACTATTCTGCTGCTGCAGTCACTGTACATACATTACTTATCCTGGACTAATCCTGAGTTACATACCTGTATTATCCTCCAGAGCTGTGCTCACTATTCTGCTGGTGCAGTCACCGTACATACATTACTTATCCTGTACTAATCCTGAGTTACATCCTGTATTATCCTCCAGAGCTGCACTCACTATTCTGCTGGTGCAGTCAACGTACACACATTACTTAGCCTGTACTGATCCTGAGTTACATCCTATATTATACTCCAGAGCTGCGCTCACTATTCTGCTGGTGCAGTCACTGTGTACATACATTACTTATCCTGCACTGATCCTGAGTTACATCCTATATTATCCTCCAGAGCTGCACTCACTATTCTGCTGGTGCAGTCACCTTGTACATACATTACTTATCCTGTACTGATCCTGAGCTACATCCTGTATTATCCTCCAGAGTCGCGACTCACTATTCTGCTGGTGCAGTCACTTGTACATACCATTACTTATCCTGTACTGATCCTGATTTACATCTTTGTATTATAACTCCAGAGCTGCAACTCACTATTCTTCGGTGCAGTCACTGTACATACATTACTTATCCTGTACTGACTCTGAGTTACATCCTGTATTATCCTCCAGAGCTGCACTCACTATTTTTCTGGTGCAGTCACTGTGTACATACATTACTTATCCTGTACTGATCCTGAGATATATCCTGTATTATCCTCCAGAGCTACACTCACTATTCTGCTGGTGCAGTCACTGTACATATATTACTTATCCTGTACTGATCCTGATTTACATCCTGTATTATCCTCCAGAGCTGCACTCACTGTTCTGCTGGTGCAGTCACTGTGTACATACATTACTTATCCTGTACTGATCGTGAGTTACATCCTGTATTATCCTCCAGAGCTGCGCTCACTATTCTGCCATCTACAGATTATCTTCATCTAGTTCAGGCTGTGCCTGGAGCTTCACATACCTCGTCACACTGAAGCTTTAGTGAGGAGGTGAAGGCGAATCATCTCTCGCCGGGGCTCGTGTATTGTCTGTAATGAGCTGTGCGCCGCGTCTATTCCCCTTGTGTTACTGTAGGAATCATTAGCGCTGTTAATAAAATATCCTGCGCCCCACAGAGGCTCCAGACACCGGGATATTCATTACTGAGGGGAAGCAGCCACCGTTACCGGGGCTCCCAGCTGCGCTCCTCCAGGCCACACTCTCCTGCCACATATGTTACTCCGTGCTCCATTAAGACACAGTAACCATCCATGCACAATAGAAAATACTGCGCAGCACTCCCTCCCCTAAAAACTGTGATACAAGATGATCCTCACAGCTGTGATGAGCTCGGAGCCGCCAAAGTGACCGTACGGCAAATAGCAAGCAAGAAAAAATCCCGAAAGGATAAGGGACGTCCAGCACCAAAGGTAAAACATTATAATGACCGCTTTATTGTAAAAATATTCATTAAAAAGTTACAGCATCACAGCAAAAGGGAAAAAGATGCTTAAAGGGGTTGTCTCGCTGCTTTTTATGTTAAAGATCTTACAAAAACAAGTCACTTTGCAATATATGTCTCCATTAACAGTGTCCTACCTATTCCTACATATCCCCTCTTGTATGGGCTTGCATCAGCTCCTCAGGTCGCTAATAGCTCAGAAACCCGTTCAATCTCACTGATAGGCTTGCCACACTGGTTTTTCTAAAGCTACAGACCTGTTTGATCTCTCCTGATAGGCTGTCAACACTGGTTGCTATAGCTACAGACCTGTTTGATCTATCCCGATATTCTGACAGCACTGTTCATTATAGCTACAGACCGGTTTGATCTCTTATGATAGGCTGCCAGCACTGGTCGCTATATAGACCTATTCAATCCCTCGTGACAGGCTGCCACATGGTTGCTATAGCTCAGACCTGTTTACTTCCCTGATAGGCTTCCCTGCACTGGCGCTATAGCAACGTCCCCGTTACTCTCTCCTGATAGGCTGCCAGCGCTGGTTGCTATAGCTACAGACCTGATCAATGTCTCCCGATAGGCTGCCAGCACTGGTCGCTATATCTACAGACCTGTTTGATTTCTCCTGATAGGCTGCAGCAATGGTTGCTATAGCTACAGACCTGTTTGATCTCTTATGTAGCTGCCACACTGGTCGCCTTTTAGCTACAAAACCGTTTTGATCTCTCCTGATAGGAGCAGCACTGGTTTGCTATAGCTACAACCTTGTTGATCTCTTAGATAGGCTGCCAGCACTGGTTTGCTATAGCTACAGACTGTTTGATCTCTCCTGATAGCTCCACACTGTTGCTATAGCTACAGACATGTTCCATCCTCCTGATAGCGCGCACTGTTTATAGATACATACCTGGCTTCAACTGCAACCTAGTAGAAGCCAGTAAAAATGACCCTGAATTCAATGAAAAACCAATAAAACAGGACTGAGGTGAGATGAATCAATGTAGTGAGACAACCCCTTTAAATAAGGTCCACAACCAGGCTCACGCGTTTCAGGCTAGCAACGCCCTTCCGCATCGCATAACATCTCTGTAGGTGAATATTCTAAAGTTATGTGGACCAATCAGGAATCTGCAAAACTGAACTTATGCACAAACACAAATCATGAGGAAATGTCAAATCCGTTTTATAGTTCAAACCTAACGGATAACGAGATTCCAAAGGCAAAATCCATTCGACTTCCTTTCCAAAAAGCAATCTCCCCCTCGTAATGGTTTGTTGACCCCATCAATGACCAGGAAGGAAAAGGAGCCGGTGCCTGAGGCCGGTATATTTGGTGCAGCGCCTTGTTTTATAGAAATACCTGCTTTGATGGGGTTAACAATCAAAAAACAAAATCTGGTCAGCACGTCCGTTCTGAAGAATAAACGTATAGGTGCACACTGCTGTGGCGGCCAAAGCTATGCAAACACAACACAATATCAGCAGCGCTCTACAGGCACTAAAAATGGTCAAAAAGGACATAGGAAGGGAAGATCTCTCCTTAGGGAGAGCGCCTATATAGGCGTGTGGAGATTCTAAATTGCCTTTTGCACTCCATGAAGCATCTGCATATCACAAGGCATTATAGGAAAGGAGCTGAGAAGCTCAAGCGCCCTCTGTTGAATCTAACAAATCCGCAATTTGCTTTTGACCCTCTGGGTCTTTGGAAAGCAAAAAGGAAATTTAGCCAAGCCAGCATCACCCATCTGTGGACAGCTGTTTCTGGGTTTTTGCCCCTCATTAGTAAAGAGCAGAGCGATGCTGGCTTGGCTGAGTGGGAGGCAATGAGTGGCTCAGAAAGGGAAAATCTCTCCTTGGGGAGAGCGCCATATAGGCGTGTGGAGAATTGAAATTGCCTTCTGCACGCCACAAAACATCTGCATATCACAAGGCATTATGGGAAAGGAACTGAGAAGCTCAAGCGCCCTCTACTGGATGTAACAAATCCTCAATTGGCTTTTGACCCACTGGGTTTTTGGAAAGCTTGGCTACATATCCCTTTTGCTTTCCAAAGACCCAATGGGTCAAAAGCAAATTGAGTATTTGTTACATCCAATAGAGGGCGCTTGAGCTTCTCAGCTTCTTTCTAATAATGCCTTGTGACAAAAAGGACATTAGAATTTTTTGGAACAGCATTAATGCTACTATGGAATATATGAAAAACTTTGAGGTTCTTAGTGTACATTTTTGATCGAAACTATAAGTGTCCACCTACCGCGGCAAGGTGACCCCAATTCAGGTGGGAACCTACGCTACATGCTGCCTCTTTTGGTGTCTGTTCAGACCTCCACATTTCAGGGTTAGAAGGTTCCCAGCTTAGTTTATGCACTCCACCCACCTGCATGGGCTTTTTAATCATATCAGGTTTATAGCTGGAACCTTCTAACCCTGAAATGTGGAAGTCTGAACACACACCAAGAGAGGCAGCATGTAGCGTAGTTTCCCACCTGAATTTGGGTCACCTTGCCGCAGTAGGTGGGCATTTACAATTTTGATCAAAATGTGCACTAAGAACCTCAAATTTTTTCATGGATTCCACAGTAGCAGAAATGCTGTTCCAAAAAATTCTTATGTCCTCTTTGACTGTTTTTAGTGCCTATAGAGTGCTGCTGATATAGTGTTGTGTTTGATGGGGTTAACAACAGGGCTGTGGAGTCGGAGTCGGTGGCTATTTTGCAGGAGTCGGAGTCGTCATAAAATGGACCGACTCCCAAAATATATAATTAGTTGGTCCAGTTAGTTCAATGCAAAGAGCAAGAGGAATTGGGTCCGGCCGGTGCTGCTGCTCCCATATCTTCAGCCTCATCACATGAGGAGTGTAAGTGATGACATGGAGCAGGCAAAGCGCTGCCCCCAGGGGAAAAGATTCTGCTCCCAGGGCAAACAGATTTCAGCAACATGTTTCACCTATTTTCAAAGAAGTAGAAGATCAACCATTCATCAGACCTGACTGTGGCTGAGGCGATTCCTTTATACCCTGACATTGTTAGAGATGTTGCCCCTGTGGTCACCGCTTTGCCCCCAACCCAAGATAGTGTAGAGAGGCCGTTCTCTAGCCTGGAAATAATGCGATCAGATGTGAGGTCATGTATGCAGGATCTGATGGAGGCGATACTATTTCTCAGAACAAACTGAGAGACTCCACAAATGTTCCTGCAGTGGTTTGCATATTTACAATTTTTTTGTGTCCTACAGTCATATCCGATAAATATATTTTACACTGACAAGCAAAATGGTAACAATGTTTTGAACTTGTGACTTTCAGACTCCATATCTCACCCTCCACTACAGCTTTGAGGCTACTGTAATTTTATATACAGTCATCTTACCGATCTTATACATAAATGTGACTTACAAGTATTTAGCATCTGTTTAGTTACAGTTTTGCTCCTAAAAATCAAAAATGTTAATTTTTATTATTTTGTTAGTATTTGGGAAATCAACCATTGGTTTTCAATACGGCCTGATTCCTTCTGGGCTCTGAATCAGATTCAAGCAGGTCTTGATTAAAATCTGATCCCAGGTCTTTTCTACACATTCCCAATGCTGGTGCAGACTGGACTTGGATACAAATACAGCTTTTTCTTCAACTCTACCCACAAGTGTTCAAAAGATCAAAACGTTGTTACCCTTTTGCTTGTCAGTGTCTGTTCTACCTAAATAGCTCGATTATTGTATCATAAGGTGATAAACAGCCTGATGTTACCATTTTACTACAGTAAAGTTATCACTTAAACATGCGCCGTGTATGGGGGAGTCAGGAGTTGGAGGTTTGGGAAATTGAGGAGTCGGAGTCGGGGCTTCGGCTTGCCGACTCCACAGCCCTGGTTAACAAACCATTATGAGGGGGCGATTGCTTTTGGAGCCTTGTTATCCGTTTGAACTATAAAACCTGATTTGACATTTATTCATGATTTGTGTTTAATTATCAAGTTCAGTTTTGCAGATTTCTCATTGGTCCACATAACTTTTGAATATTAACCTACAGAAATGTTATGCGATGCGGAAGGACTTTGTTAGCCTGAAACGCGTGAGCCTGGGTGTGGACCTTATTTAAATCAACTTTTTCCCTTTTTGATGTGATGCCATCACGTTTTCATTAATATTTTAGCTATAAAGCGTCTTTATTATTTTTTATCTTTGTGATGGTGCCGGACGCCCTTTATCCTTTCGGGATCTGGTCATGTTATCAGTGCCTCCAGCTTAGATTAAGGCCTTGTCCCCACGGCACGTCTGTAACCCGTCTGTCAAACTTTACAATGGACCTCTATGGAAAATGCTTGCAGCGGCCCCCATTGCACGGATTTTCCGTCAGACGGTTTTTCCAGACCGCCGGCGGTCCAAAAACATAGAACATGTTCATTCTTCCGCCCAGTTTTCGGGCGGAATAAGAACAAGTCTATGCGAAAGGGGGAGGGCTTTTCTCTGCAGACAGCAGGTGTGCACGGCCCCAAAACAGAGCAAATACGGTATTTGCTCTCTGCCATGGGGACAAGCCCTTCCTGTCCATTGGCAGCTCTCTACTACTCTGAAGCTCCCCCATCTTTACACTGCGGCTCTGCTCCATTAGCGCACAACTATAATCTGCGGCTTCAGCCTACATTTACTGTCTTGTGAAAATACCGCAGCTTTCTAGATGGTGACTATGGAGGATGATGAGGGGAGTAGTAGAGGTGTGGTGCACCAGTGCTTAATACCAGCAAACAACACAGTCTCTTAGGGAAAATGTCAGACTCTACTCACGGTACTCCTCTTACAGACGTTACACAGCAAATCAGCAAGACACCTGTCTCTGTAGCAGGTTTCAGACTCATGACCCTCCTCACAACTCCCGTCTGGTTGTGACCCAGTCCAGCTATGCAAGGTGCTGACATCTGGTGACACAAGACACTCACTACTAGGTCCACTCTCCGGGGTCCCTTTCTCTTCTGGCAGGCCCCCAAACTGCCCATCTGTTATTCCAAGTTGTCTGTCTCTCCTCTGTGTCCGCTCTGCCTGGATCTCTATTCAATCTGTGCCTCTCTTACTCTTCAGCTCCTTCCGTGCCTGATCTACTCCAGGTGTTGCATTGAGTTGGGCAGCTCTCTCTGGCCCTAGCCTGCCCTGTCTATTGCCGACCTAATAGCCATGGGTTCCCTTTTAACCACTGCTCATATCTGGAAGTACTTGAACCAAAACTCCCAACACCTGCAGAGCTGATAGGCTCTTCCTTAGGCCATGTTCACACGGCTTAAAATGGGCCGTATTTCGGTCCGTAATTACGCACCGAAGTACGCAAATTACCGGCTGAAAACGGCCCATTCATTACGGTAATCCACAGCTCTCACAGAGAACTATGGATTATGTCTCCTCTCCCTGCTCGGCGAATCAGCCGGGCGGGGAGATAATTGACAGGTCACTTTCTAGCGGCGTATATGCGCCGCTAGCAGTGATTCTCTATGGGCCGGCGAAGTGCCGGCCTCCCGCTCCCTCCCCCGGCCACACGGCGTAATTGCGGGACGTAATTACGTCCCGCAGTTAAGCCGTGTGAACCTAGGCTTATAGGCCTCGTTCACACGGCTTATTCTGGGACTGATTGGAGCCGTACTGCGCGCCGAATTTGCGCTGAAGTACGGCTCCAATCCGTACCAGTAACTACGTTACTCCCCTGTTTTCATAGCGTTGGGTGTATTCCGTCTCCTCTCCCTGCTCGGAGAATACGCCGCGGGGAGAGAAAGTGAGATGCACATTATTTACGGCGTGTACGCTCCATGAATAATGAGTGTCTATGGGGCCGGCGAGCTGCTGGCTCCCCGCCCCGCCCCCGCTGCCGGCAATAAGCCGTGTGAACTGTGCCTAACTGTGTACAAAGCCTCCACCTCCAGCCATCAGCTCTCTCAATTGGCGGCTTGACGCAGCAGCACGGTCTCCTCTCTGCAAGACTGTTAACCTCTTCTAAAGTACATGGGACACAATGTAGTAATCTATACATTTCCCATATCACTATAGCACTTATCTCTGTACTTCTAGAACATAAACATGTATTCACATACTATACAAAGTAATAAACTTCTGTGCATTTACCCTTCTTTACACATTGGAAAGCCAGCTCTCAGCTCACTACTACCCCATCTTTACACTGCGGCTCCACTATTAGCGCACACCAATAATCCATGGCTCCAGCTTACACTTACTGTCCATTGGCAGCTCTCTACTACTCTGAAGCTCCCCATGCTTTACACTGCAGCCCTGCTCTATTAGCACACAGCTATGACCAGTAACTCCAGCTTACCTGCATCATCTACTGAAGTATGTGGAAGTCTGAAATCCAACTCTCATCTTATCCACTGCAGTCCGCCATGTTTTACACTGCAGTTCAGCTCCTTTAAAAAGGGACACTACCATCAGAAAGGGCTGTTTCCAACTGAATACTCGGAAAAAAAATTTTTTTTTTTTTATTTAAACATCAAATCTGCTGCATTTTATATTTTCCAGCTCAGTTTAGAGTCTAAAATCACCTTCCTGTCTAATCACATTGTCTGGCTGCTGCCCCGTTACTCCTTCATACTTTACACTACAGCGCTGTCCGACATGTGAGCACCATCTCAGCCAATGCATTGGGAGTAAGGATGGAAGGATTATAAATTGCAAGCAACTAAACCACATGAACATTATCAGGGCAGTGGTCATCGGCGACAAGGGGAAGGGGGGGCCCTACAGCCAAATTAAATGGGGCCCCCACCCATTACTAGTTCCTATTTTTTAACATATTTGTGGGCCCTTTTTGGATTAGGGCTCCTGCTGGGGGGGTCTCTATAAGGGCACATAACGGGTCTCGGCTTTGGGTTAGCAGGAGAGGAGACGGACAAGTGAATCCATCCAATAATGGCTGTGGGTAAGAATATGGGAACAGGAATATCTCAAGGGACTAATTTAAAAGGCCATTTGCATCCAAGCCCATATTCAGTCCCTGGGGCCCAGATTTGTTTCCGAAGCTTCCCCTCTAGCCCAGCGCTGCAGTAATAAGCCGCTCTCCAGCTCCATTTCACTGTCATTAGGTTGCAGCTCTGAGTCATTGACTTCTCAGAGACAGGATTTCCAGGCTACGTTTACATGTGAATTGTGGCGACAACACAACTACAGCAAATCTCTATGGGAAAGAAAGCAGCCGCCGACCGGCAAGTAATAATAATTATAATAATCTTTATTTATATAGCGCCAACATATTCCGCAGCACTTTACAATGTAGAGGGTATAATTACAGACATTACACAGTGAAAGCTACTTACAGGTGAGACACAAGGTGTGAGGGCCCTGCTCGCAAGAGCTTACAATCTAAGAGGGTGCCTGGGGGAGACAAAGGGGGAGAAGTGCTGAATTTACAATGGCCCAGCCATGCTTTATAAATATGGGGAGGTTTACATAAAAATTTGGTGAACCTGCCCCCCTGACAGTACATCTATATACAGATAAGTGCCTGTGAGTGCCCTAGTGTAGGGAGTGACAGAAATGTGTGTGATAGGTGTGGGTTAGCAATTAGTGGTTTTGGTCGCCGGCCTGAGAAGATGTGTTTTTTTAGGACACTCTTAAAACTACGAAGGCTGGGATTGTGCCTGATGGTACGTGTTAGGATGTTCCAGAGAACGGGTGCAGCACGTGCAAAATCTTGAAGACGGGCATGGGAGGTTGGATGATTGTAGTCTGTAGTTTGATGTCCGTAGCTGAGCGGAGAGAGCGGGTAGGGTGGTAGACAGAATGAGGAGGAGATGTATGGGGGTGCAGCACTGTGGAGAGCTTTGATGAGAGTGATTAGTTTATGCTGTATTCTATACTGGATGGGCAACCAGTGCAGTGACTGACACAGGGTAGAGGTATCAGTATAGCAGCTGGAAAGAAAGATGAGCCTGGCTGCTGCATTCAGGGCAGATTGGGAGAGGGGAGAGTTTGCACAGAGGGAGACCGATAAGCAAGGAGTTACAGTAGTCAAGACGAGAATGAATAGACAACAATGAGGTTTGAGTTTTTTCATGGTGAGAAAAGGACGGTTCTGGAGATATTCTTGAGGTCAGGTGACAGGAGCGGGCAAGGGATTGGATATATGGGGTGAAGGTCAGATCAGAGTCTAGATAACCCCAAGACATCGGGCCTGCTGCCTAGGTTATGGTGATGCCAAAACACTGAGAGAGAATAGCAGTTGGGGCTGGTTAGTAGATGGGGGAAAAAGACAAGAAGTTCGGTTTTGTGAGGTTTAGTTGGAGATAGAGAGGACATGATGTCAGAGACAGCGGACAGACAGTCACTGGTGTTTTGTAGCAGAGCAGGAGTGAGGTCAAGTATGGAATACACAAAAAAAAATTTCAAATCAATAAATCAGATTATGTCCCAAATTTTTTTTTTTGCAAGAAACAGGAATTGCCTTGAAGCATAGTTGATAAGGATTTGTGGTAGTGCAGGGTGACAGTGTGTGACAGAAGCCTCAGCCTGTGCTCACGTGTAGTACAAGGATGCAGTGCATTATGTGAGCACTTCATAGGAGAACAAGGTAGTTTTTAATGCGCGCTTTTTTCACACATTTTTTCATCAGTGCGTTTCTCACTGCATTTTTGCACATTTTTATTCGCTATTCCATACACTTTTGTTGCATTTTGTATTCCTAATGCACCAAAATAAGCATATTACATGTGTAATATTGTGAATTTAAAAAGAAATCCCTGTAGACTTTTAAATAATGTATGTACACAGTGACTGCACCAGCAGAATAGTGAGTGCAGCTCCCGGAGGATAATAACAGGAAAGTAACTCAGAACAGTACAGGATAAGTAATTATGTACACAGTGACTGCACCAGCAGAATAGTGAGTGCAGCTCTGGAGGATAATACAGGAAGTAACTCAGGATCAGTACAGGATAAGTATTTTGTAACACAGTGACTGCACCAGCAGAATAGTAGTCACTCCTGGAGGATAAATACAGGATGTAACTCAGATCAGTACAGGATAAGTAATGTAAGTACAGTGACTGCACCAGCAGAATAGTGAGCGCAGCTCTGGAGGATAATAAAGGATGTAACTCAAGAACAGTACAGGATAAGTAATGTATGTACAGTGACTGCACCAGCAGAATAGTGAGTGCAGCTCTGGAGTATAATGCAGAACGTAACTCAGGATCAGTACAGGGTAAGTAATGTAATTTATATACACAGTGATGGCAGAAGCAGAACAGGGATGAGACGTAAGAGATAAAGGGATACAGAGAAGTCATTTTGGGCGCTCCATGGATTTCAAGAGTAAATGTGAGCACTGCAAAGTCCAGCATGCAGTCAGAGAGGAGGCCTAGATTGTCTCAGGAAGCCTTATGCAGAATTGCTGACTTGATGGCTGGAGTCTAGAGAGAATAGCCAGGGGTGGAGCAGTTGTACAGAGCTGAAAGTGACACAGTCGACCTGTGAAGTGTAATGTGCCATTTAGTTTGGTGCTATGAGCAAAGCCTGCAAGACCCAAGCTAAGAAGTCTCCGATTCTTCATCCCTGGTGCACTACACTTCCCAGCAATCCCACATACTCCCGCTATGCGCCTGTAGGGACAACTCCCTATGCACCTTACACATGCGTGGTGGATATTGCAGCAAATCCACCACCCTCTCTTCAGCAAGGTAAGTAGATGGTTAGCCCCGCCCATTGTCTAAGCCACACCCCCTACACCAATCCGAAATTGAAAACGGAACCTGCCATCAGGGGATTAACCCCATGTTCCCTGCAGGATTTCTACAAGTCAGATTGCAGATTTTGTTGCAGGTTTTTGAGAGCAGCAGGTGGGCGAGCTCATCTCCCCATTACCTGCATCAACCAGTTCCAGGTGACGTGTCCCTTTTAAAAACCGGGTGGGTTGGGGGAAGATTTTTTAGCGGTCTAATTAGGTCGTAAAGTCCCGGGGTTTTCTATTTTAGAAAAACCTTCACAGATTCCCACCCTTTAGATGTAAGACGCCGGGGCCCGACCGCCCGCCTCTGCCCACACCGCCGGGCCCCGCCCGACCCTTTTACCCCACCAAAGCCCCCATTAAACTTATCGGGCGATAAAGGAGAAAATAATCACACAGTGAAAACAGCAAAAATGTAACCTTTTTCTTGTATGAACATTAAGCCCGGGTGCATCACGTGACCGAAACCCCTTGGGGAGTCAACTCAAATGGAAAACCCCTCGAATTATTCCCCCCTAAATAGGCCGGTACAGACTTACAGAATTGTGAAGCAGTTTGGATGGGGATAAGTACGTGATCACAATTAGCCCTGACTAGGCAAAGTACTTTTAGCTCAACCCAAAGGGGTGGTCTTTACGGCTTACAGGGACAAAACAAAATCAATGGGGGGGAAAAGAAGGGATTAAAAATGAGGGGGCCCCTGTCCTGGCTGTAAAATAAATTTAGTTAAACCCCCCCCCCAAAATTTAAAAGTTTTGGAAAACAGTGTTTTAACTGGGGAGGTCCGGGCCCCCCCACTAGAGGGAGCGGCTTTTCCGGGTTTTTGGGGGGTAGAGGGCCACCGGTGAGAGGCGGGGGCGGGAGGGCCCCCGGGGAGAGGCGGCGGCAAAAAAGGGGCCCCGGTGAAGGCGGGGGCCCGGGGGGGGGAAAAGGGCCACCGGTGAGAGGCGGCGGCGAAGAGGGGGTTTGGGGGAGGCCCACCGGGGGGGGAGGGGGGAAAAGGGGCCCCCCGTTTGGGGGGCGGGGGGCGAAGAGGGCCACCGGTGGGGGCGGCGGGAAAGGGGGCCCCCGGGGGAGAGGGGGGCTCACTGGAGGGGGTTGGGGGGAGGGCCCCCCGGGGGAAGGCCCGGGGGCGAAGAGGGCCCCCCGGTAAGGGGGGGGGCGGCGGGGAAAAGGGGCCCCGGGGGAAGGCGGCGGCCCACGGAGGGTTGGGGGAAAAGGGCCCCCGGTGAAGGGGGCGGCGAGGGGGGCCACCTTTAGAGGGGGGGCAAAAAGAGGGGGGGGAAACCCGGTGAGAGGCGGCGGCTCTCTGTGGGGTGGGGGTGGCAGAGGGCCACCGGGGGAAGACGGTGGGGTCCCTGGAAGGGGGGGGGGGAAAAAGGGGCCCCCGGGGGTGGCGGGGCTCTCTGTGGGGGGGGGGGTGGCAAAAAGGGGCCCCCGGCAGAGCCGGCCTCATGGAGGGGGGGGGAAAAGGGGCCCCCGGGGAGAGGGGGCGGCTTCCGGGGGCGGGGGGAGAGAGCCCCCCGGGGAGAGGGGTGGTCTCTGTTTGGGGGGGGGGTGGCAGAGGGCCCCCGGCGAGAGGCGGCGGCGCAGAGGGCCCCCAGTGAGAGGCCGCGGCGGAGAGGGACCCCAGTGAGAGGCAGCGGCTCTCTGGGGGGTGGGTGGGTGTTGATCAAAACTTGGGGAACCGGAATCAATTTTTTTCTGGGGGGTTGGGGGGTGGGCCCAAATGAAAGGGCCCCCCTCTTCGGGGGGAGGGGCCCCCCAGCAAAAGTGGGGCTCTCATGGGCTCTTTTACTTTTTCTTTTCCTTTCCATGGGCCGGGGGCCACTAGAAGTTTTTCCCGCTCCCCTGTGGGCCAGTCCAAGCCTGTGTGAAATCCATATCCAAGTGAACTTTATACTCCAAACACAAAAAAGATGCATCAAAATTTTGCCGGTTTCCCTTTTTCCACAGTCTCCCTTTGCCTTTCCCCGCCCCCTTTTCAGCCTCCTGGCTCCGTCCTGATGCCCGATGCCTGCGGCTGCATCCTCCTCAGCGAAGTGAAAAGGCGGGAGGGGGGGGGGGATAAATAAAATCCACACCTCTTTTCCTGGAGCTGCAGCATCAATGGCGCGTGATCTTCCTCCGATGGGTCAGCACCATTCCAATTTTTGGCCCTATTTTTGAATTTACTTTGCAGCGCCATTTTCAGGTGTTCTGGTGCCCGAGGCAAAATAAGACACATAGCGCCCCTAATGGAAAAGTCAGCCCCCTCCACGCCTTCTTGTGCCCTCTTTCTGCCCTAGGTGGCCACCTCTCCTGGCGATACATTTACTTTGGGCCCTATCGTGAGTTGTACGCAACGTGCCGGAGGATTTTTATGGTTTTTCCGCCATCATTGTAATAAGCATTTCTTATTTTAGCTTTTTGAGGACCCCGGTTTTACAAGTACAGTTAAAAAAACCGTGTCCATCAAGTTAAACCAAAGGGGGGGGGGAAAAATGTGGGTAAAGGGAGAGAGACAAGGACTTAAGCCCCCTCCCACGGGTTAATCCCCCGAAACCCACAAGGCAAAAACCAATCCCCCAGGGGACCCCCATTTGACCCCAGAGCCCCACCAGACAGGATCCAGAATTTTACATGGCTACGTAACATAAATTTTTTATTCCTATTTCTATGGGGCCTTTTTTTAAATTGTTCCTGCTTCCCAACCTCACGGCATTCCCTTCAATGGCTTTTTCTCCTCTGAGTTAAATCCTTTTTTTCTCTGTCTAATGCCCCTTTCTTTTGAGGGGGCTTCTTATTCTTTCCCCCTCTTTTTTTTGGGCTTTTTTTTAATCAGTCCCCCCCAAGGGGCCGTCTTTTCTCCTAAATTTCAAATTCTTAACCCTCCCTTTTCTAAGATGCTCATTCCCTTTAGTTTTTGGTTTTTGTCTTTGATCTCTCTAAGATGCTCCATTCCCCCTTTAATTTGGTTCTCGTTTTGTACTCTCTCTAGCCCATTAAAAACTTTTCATAAAATGGGGGCCCCGAACGACAAAATTTTCCCAAATTTTTCTTAGTATTTTTCCCCTTTTTTTTTTTACCGTTTTTAGGGGAATTGTTTTCAATTTTATATTCAATAATTAAGAAAACCGATTTCTTAAATTTTGTCCCCCATGGTTTTTTTCTGGTTATTCTAGTTTTAAAAAAATACAAGGGGGATACCCAATTTGCTTTTATTTTGGGTGGGGAAATGGGGAGGGAGGTGGGTTTTTGTTTAAAATTTCAATACTTTGAATTTGAGTCCCCGTTTGGGGCACTTGACCACTAGAGCGCCATCACTTGTGCAGCAGAACAGTGTGCAGTTACAGGTCTCATATTTCGGGCCTCGGGAACCGCGGTGCCATCCCGCATTGAAAGCTGAATCGGGCTCTTCCCGGGCCTGGCCGCGAAGGCTGCTGGCGAAACCCAAACACCGGGGCACCGCCATGTAGGGAGCAGGCTAGTCTGATCCCCCTTCCCATATATCTCTCCAGCCCCAAACCGATATCAGGGCCATCTTATCCACTGGGCACACTAGGCAGTTGCCCAGGTGGTCAGAAGGATGTCCCGGGAAGCCAGGGTACATGCTGTAGATCCCTGGGTAGGCGCTGATTATTGAACTGTATGTTCTCAGCATGGGAAAACAAATGGTGCAGCAGGGAGCCGTCGGCTCCCTACCCCGGCAATTAGTCTTGTAGGCCACAGGCTGCTCTAGGTCTGCGGCCTACAAAGTGTCAAGGAAGTGTCCTGATGCAGGCCTCATCCAGGGGATCCTGCGGTTCTTTGGGGGAACAGGGAGATAGGTGCTTGGAGGGGTGGCTGTTGATGAACTTTTGGCAAGTTAAGGTGTGGGTATGTATGTAACATTTTGGCAAGGTTAGAGGTGTGGCTTGTTGTGAGGTCATGTGCTTGGGTAGAGCCCAGTTCATTGCTCTGCCCAGGGGCCCATAATTACCCTGGCAGAGATGGTCACCTGCCTCTGCCTAACCATCGTCCCAGCCCTGTTATTAAGAACCTGGGGCTTTGGGTAATTGGATCCATTACATCTCCCACAATGAGCTACAACAGCGCCCCAGCTACCTGTGGGTTGTGTCTGGTACTGCAGCTTAGTTCCATTGAGGTTAATGCGGTTACAGGACAACACACAACCACCGGTTGTCCATTTTATCCATGTCAGCGTCACGGGGGATGCCGATTCCAAAAGGGTCCCAAACCGGGGGGTTTTAACCAGTTCGTTTGATCGGGGGGTAAACCCCTTTTACAACACAGCATTAAGTAAGGATTCGCAAAATTCAACACCAACACAAAAAAAAGCGATAACTGTGCACAGAGCAATAGATGTAACCTGCAATTGACCCGTGAGGCGTCCTATTATAGCGCGATACACAGGGGCCCGCGGCTCCTCAGCTCCTCTGCAGCCCCCGGGTTACACATCTGAAGCCGAGGCCCATTACAGGATTGCATGTTGTGGAGAACACAAACCGCTCGATATAAGTCCGATACAAGATTCCCAATTATTTTTATGTTA
>JAODAL010055720.1:0-23758 GCA_025379985.1 Phyllomedusa bahiana
TTTTTTTTCGACAGCCATAACTTTTTTATTTTGTTGTGTGCAGGCGTGTAGGGGCTTTTTTTTTTTGCGGGGGGTTTGAATTTTTTTGGTACCATTTGGGGGCATTGATGCTATGTTTTCTGAGTTTTTTTGAACAAAATACAGCAATCTTGGTAGTGTTTTTTATTTTTATTTTTTTAGGGGTTTCCTTTAGGGTTAATGACATGGTCTTTATCACCCGGGTCAAACATTACCTGATACCCAAATTTGATTTTTTTTATTTTTTACTGTTTTTATACAATAAAAACACTTTTATTCAACCAGGAAAATATTTTTTTTGCTGATAGTCTGAAGCCATAATTTTTAAAAATTTTTTCTGTGTTTGGGAGCTGTGCAGGGATTTGTTTTATGCGAGATGAGTTGCTTTTTTTAGTATATTTTTGGGGGGGACAAGGCTTTTTTGATGGTTTTTAAACCCCATTTTTTGGGGGCCCGGGGTGAAGAAAAATACTGAAAATCCAGTAGTGTTTTTTTATTTTTATTTTTAACAGGGCTCCCGGCAGTTTGTGATAAGTTAGCTTTTCTTTGGGTCCTCCCCTTTTTGGCGCCCCCTTTTTTTTGTTTTTTTATGTTGAGCATTTTTTAAAAAAAAAAAAAAAATTTTTTTTGGTAAAAACAAATTTTTTGCATGCTTCTTCTGAAGCTTACTTTTTTTTATTTTTTCATTACAGAGCTGTATAAGGATTTTTTTTTGCGGGAAAAACTGACGTTTTGGTAAAACTTGGCGTTTCGGGGAGTTTTGGTGCTTTTTATTCCTTTTATTCGGGGGTGCAATAATCTTAATTCTGTGATTGTTTTTTGTTTTTGTTTTTTAAGGCTTTCACCGTACGGTTTAATTAACATGACAGATTTTTGGGGCAGGTCGTTCCACGCGGGGATACCCAAAAATTTGTACTTATTTTTTTTTGACTTTTTTTGGGTCGATTGGCGTTAGAAAGGGGAAAAGGGGGTGTACGTATTTTTATTTTTTTTTCGTGTTTGTGTTTTACTTTTTTTTCACTTTTTTTTTTTCTTTTTTCACTTTTCACATTTTTATTTTACTTTTTCCCCATTGGGGGTTTGAATGAGAGTCTTAGATCTTCTTCAATAAAATCAGTGCATAGCTTGTTTCTTGACTGGTTTATTACAACTGTCGTCACTTTCCGGCATGCCCACAGGGGACGGCCGGATGTAAAGTCACAGACAACCCCGGAAGGGCTTTCCTCCCTTCCGTGCTGTTGTCAGAGGCAGGACGCCGATCGTCGACCGTGCGCTGCTGCCCCCGACAGAGAGCAGAAGGGCGATCTCCCCTGCTCTCTCTTAGTTTTGGGCCCCCCCGATGCGCAAAAATTGGGGTTAACCGCCCCCCGGGAGTGTTCCGGGGTTCGGGGCCGACGCTGCGGGATGTCACTGTAATATACGCTAAACCCCCCGCGCCGATCGCGCGAAACCGCTTAGAGTTGTCGACCCTCAGGACGTACCCAAACTCCGGGTTCGTTAACCCCAAAACCGGGCGTAGGGGAAACGTCAAAGGGTCGTTAAGGGGTTAAACAATATGATGAAACACTCTCAACCATCCTGGATATAATGGCACCACTTACACACCGTACATCAACAGCCTTTGTGCACATCACAAACCGCTTCTGCAACGTTTTTCCGGGTTGCTGAATGTCTTGGAGAAAGTCAAAGCTTGGGCAATACACACAACAACCCAAAATGACTGTTTGATATTTACCACTGCCTCCCGCTCAAAGTCGGGCCCCCCCCCCCGGGTCATTGCTTCTGAATGAAGACCGGGCCCCCTTCCCCTTCAAAGAGAAAATTGACAGTATCCAGCTAAACATTGCATCTCAATACCCAAGTAATACTTATCCTGTTTCTCCACGCACATCCTCTAGTCTGCTCTCAGTTCTTGATGCAACAACAGAATAAGAGGTATCCAGGCTTCTTCTGTCTCCTCGCTCCACTACCTGCTTCAGTGACCCCATTCCCTCCTACCTGATCCAGTCAATTTCTCTAGCTGTTATCTTTCACTTAACTGCAATATTTACTCTCTTTTTCATAGGATCTTTCCATTCTCCTTTAAACACTGTTAAAACCCCTTTACTAAAAAACTCACTCTGGACCCATCCTGCACTGCTAACTGCCGACCAGTCTCTAACCTGTGCCTTCATCTCTAAACTCTTGAAACGCTTGGTCTACTCTCACCTAATCTGCTATCTCTCTGCTAACTCCTTTCTTGACCCTCTGCCTTCAGATTTATGCACTTTACACTCCACAGAAACTGCTGTAGCAAAAGTTTAAAACAATCTCCTCACAGCTAAATCTCAGGGCAATTTATTGTTGTTGTTTCTTCTGATTTTCCTGTCGCATTTGACACGTACGTTTTTTCACCAACTTCTCCTGAGCATGCTCAGTACCATTGGCTTTAAGAACACTGCATTCTCTTGGTTCTTATCCTACCTCTCTGACTACTCATTTAGGGTGACATGTATGAATCTCGGCACGTCGGAGCGCACTTTATCGCCTGATTTCAAGTGAAAGCTCATACATGTGGTGTAAAGTCCAGTGTGTGAGGTGCAGTGGGGGACTGCGCCTAAAATGTTTTCCGATTCGAGACAGGTGGAAAACAGCGAGAAATTATTAAACAGTTAGTGAAAAAAAAAAAGATTTGTCTTTAAAATGAATAATGTAAATTGGAAAAAAAGCTTCTAAAAGCGATTAAACGCAGTGAAAAAGTGGATCATTAAAAAATTAAATGGAAAAAAAAAAGATCCTTAAGAAAAAACCTCAGCCTCAACTCCCTGGGCATGGGTATGAATCCAAAAAATCGTTTTTAAAAGGTGTAAAACATTTTTCTAAAAAGGCCAAACCTCTAAAAAAAAATAAAAAAAAAAATAACAAAAAATCAATAACGGTGCAACTCAGGTATTTTAGATATTGGGAAATTCTGGGAAATACAGTAATTCAAATTCTTAAGGGTTCTCATTTGGGCGGCATAAACCCGCCAATCGAACGGAGCGACAGTGACCATTAAAACCTATGGAAAGTATTGACCAATCAAATGAAAAGGCGGGACAGTCCAAAAAAACAGTAAAAAAAGGGAGAAAAAGTGATTTGGTTTTGGGCCCCCGGGGAGTTAATCCACCAAACAAGTAGTGCGCTATTTTGAGTGGGGCAAGAAGGGCGCGATGAAGGCCCCTAAAAGTTATTCTGCTATGGGAAAATATTCTAGTATGTGATTTTTGGGGAAAGAGGGGGGTCATCTCATGAGTTCTTTGGGGAAAAGAAATGCAGTGAGTGAGCCGTTTTTTATTGGCTAAGTTTAAAAAAAGGCGCATTATTTTGGGCCCAAAGGGAGAGCGACGCTTTATGGGTTTCCTAAGCAATTATAAAAAAAACGTACATGGCAGAAATCAATGATAAGACTAAAGTTGTACCGCGCTCTATAAAAATGAACAAAAAAAGGGGGGTAAAAATAAACAAATAAAAATGATTAATGAATTTATTTTTATTTATTTTCTTTAGCCCCATATTTTGATCATTGGCTAACGAAATAAAAAAAAAATGAACTCTTGAATTCTTTTTTATTAGTTTGCTTTCGTTACCCCCCCAATATTTGTTCATTTATATAAAGATCGTACAACTTCGTGATCTTATTGTCACATCATGGAGGTGCAGGGGGCCCGACTGCCCCCCAGCCACTTCCCCTGCCTACTTGAAGTGCTGCCTAAATGGCAGACCCCAACGGGCGACAGCCCTACTCTACTAGTGCGGGCCCAGGGAAACGCGTATCAACAGTCCGGGTCGATAACGGTACAGGTACCCCAAAAAGCCAAATGGGAAAACCCAAAAATAAGTAAGCCAACCCAAGGGGTCAAAACCAGGAGGTAAACGCATTCAGAATCAAGACGAGAACGAGGTCAGAAGCAAGCCGAGGCAGGGTAACAGAGCAAACAGAAAAATGGGAAACCAGGAGAAACAAAAAGGGAACCCCTTCACAGGCAAAATGAACCAAACTGGCAGTTTAAATGACCCGGGCCCGGACACCCCCCCGAAACTGAGGGGGGCCCCCTCCGGGCCCCTCTTTTGGTCTGGCTAAAACCCCGAGCTGTTTAAACCCAAGCGTCACTCCAAAACCCAGGCTTCTCCCTGGCTGTCCCCCCCCTGGGGGGATTAACCCCTGTAGCCCTTGCTCCCCAGGGCAACAACATGTGCCGTGACAGTACCCCCCCCTTTTAGGGGGGCCACTGGACCCTTCCCTGGCCGGGTTTGCCCGGGTGGGATCGGGGAAATTTCCATGATCCAGATTGGGCATGAACGAATCGGGCCGGGAACCCACGCCCTCCCTCCGACCAAAACCCCTTCCAGTGGACCAGGTATTGCAGGATCTCGACTCTATGGGTCCAAGATATAGCGACCTCGTTTTTCATTTACCCTAAACTTTACAGGAGAGGAGGTTGGAAGGCAAAGTAAACCGGTATGTCCCTTTAATAAAGTTGATGAAAGACATTATGTACCCGGGACAAGGGGGTAATTTCAGACGGTATGCCCCGGGTTTAAAACTACTTTTTGCAAAACATATGGACCCACAAAACATGGGGCAGTTTCCCCGGAAGGCATTAAGACGTAAATTAGGGGGAACAACCAAACCTTTATCCCCCCACAGAAAAACCATGGAGCAGAGACCCCCCTGTCCCCCTTTCCTCTTTTAGGATGCTCTGGGCTTGACAATTCTTCTGAACTTGGGCCAGATGTGCACAACCCCTAAACGTAACTCCACCCCACTATGGTCAGAAGTAGCATTAAAAAAAAGATGATGTTGGAGAAACCGTAATTTACAGAAGAAGGGAAACCCCCACATCTTTATCCTAAATGTTAATAGCAAATTTCCCCCAAGGGTAAGTATTTCACCCAATCCCTTGCTGATGGGAAACAAAACAACCCGAAGCTTTTGTGTAACTGTTTGGTTCACCCTCCGTCTGCCCATTAGTTCGGGGTGAAAGGCCGAGGGAAGGATAGGGTAAACCCAGAGCCTTACAGAGGGCTCCCCAGAAGCGAAAACAAATTGAACCCACTGTCAAAAACAATTTTCTCGGGTCCCCAAGCAGTTTCAAAATTGTTGACAAAAACTAGCATTTTTTTGGACGAGGGAACCCCCCCGAGGGGAACCCAAATGACACTTTTTTCAAAAGCGATCCACCACCACCCAAATGACCGTCTTACCCTCGAGGTAGGCAGATGGTCATAAAATCCATTGAAAATGGGCCCAAAGGGATGCTCCGGAGGGAAAGAGGACAAGTTTCCCCGAAGGGGCGAGTTCGGGGAGCCTTTTGCCCGAGCACAAATGCACAGCTCCAATAGGCCTCCACATCACGGTATAACGAGGGCCACCAGTATTGTGAGAGAGGGTTTTTTTTTTGGGCCCAGACACCCCCGGGATGTCCAGATAAACAGAATCAGTAGTTCCTTAACAAACGAAAGCGAAACTAGTAGGGAAAAAAAGACTTTGAAGCGGGACAATTCCCGGTTCATGTCGGTGTATTTTTAATCTAAGGCCTAAATCGGGGGACAGGGCTGAGACAATCATCTCCTTGGGTAAAAGGGGTACTGGATCCCCCCGAGGGGGTGACGGGCACGAACTTCTAGAAAAACGCATCAGCTTTAACATTTTTAGACCGGTCGTAATGAGACAAAATTAAACCGGGTAAAAAACAACCCCCAACGAGCCTGACGGGGTTTTCAGCCTTTTTAGCATTCTCTAGAAAGGTCAGGTTTTTATGATCCTTAGAACCGGATTGGGTGTTGGGCACCCTCAGGAAGTGGCGCCTTTCCTCAAACCCCCTTAATCGAAAGAGCTCGGGGTTTCCAAAACGTCATAATTCCTTTCTGTCAGGAAAATTTAGGGGAAAAAGGCGCAAGGACGGAGATTGTCATGGCGGTCGACCCCTGAGGAGGACCGCCCCTCCCTCGAACTCAGAAGCATCAACCTCGCGAGAAAGGTTTTTACTGGGGCCCTGCTTGAATCAACCCCGGGAGTGACACAAACACTGTTTTAAAGTTTCTCAAATGTTCTATCCCTCGGTTCCCTTACTGACTTCACCCCCTTTCTTATCATGTTCGTCAAAGGCCGAAAAAACCGAAAAATTCCGAATAAATTTTCGTAATGTTTGGGATACCCAAGGAACCGCTGCAAGGCCTTCAGGAGGCGGCGGGCCCACGAGGGTAGCCTGAACCCCTTTTCGGGATCCAAAAAAAACGAGTTTGGGAGTCAGGATGTACCCCAAGAAAGGAACCTCCTGAACCCCAAAAACCACTTTCCCGGGTTTTACAAAAAAATTATTGCCCTCAAAAATTTGTAAAAATTTTTTCGACATGTTTAAAGTGTGAGCCCAGTTTTTTTGAAAAAATTAAAATGTCACCAGATAACACCATACAATTTACCAATCAATTCACAAAAAAAGTTGTTTACAGGTTTTGGAAGACCGCAGGGGCATTACACAGCCCAAAAGGGGAAAACCAGATATTCAAAGTGGCCTCCGGGGTATTAAATGCTGTCTTTCCCCTCTCTCCCCCCTTGATTTCGGGCAGATTAAGGCCCCCCTTAGGTCTAACTTGGAAAAACCCCTTAGCCCCCCGAACTTGAAAAAAATTGGAATCAACGGAAGGGGGGATTGGTTTTTTCCCACCGTTATTTTATTAGCTCCCCTAAACAATATGGGCGGAGGTTCCCTTTTCTTCTTTAAAAAAGAAGAACCCGCCCCATAGGGGAAGGAAGGGGGGGAATTGCCCTTCTGTATTCTCTGCAATGCATTGCTTCATGGGGTTTTTTCAGGACCCACAGATTATAAATGTACCTTTTAAATTTCACCCCCGGGGAATAATTTAAAAGCAAAGTCAAAGGGCATGCAGGGATAACTTTTCAGACTGGGTCTTGGAGAACACCTCAGCAAAGTCACAATAAACACGGGGGTCTGCTCAAATTAATTAACAAGAAAAATTTTAAGACATTTCTTAAAACCTCTCGCCCCAAACCCAATTAACTCCCCCGAATTCCCAAACAAAACGGGTTTGTTTTCTGAAGCCAGGGGAACCCCAACCGACATCAGCGGTAAGCCCCCATATAAACAATATACATTTCTCCTTTTGTTAAAAACCCAAATAGCATCTCAAGTTCTGGGGGACAAAATGGTATTGCCCTTGACCAACGGGGTGGGGTCAATGCCCCCAACTTGCAGGAAACAGGAAAAAGACCTCCAAGGAAAACCCCCGATGCCTAGCGAATGAAGCGTCCATGAAATTTGGAGGCTGATCCAGAGTCCACAAATTCACTCCCCGTTTTAAGTGGAAAAATAGAATTTTTTTACTGGAAGCAATAGTTTTTTTGACACAATAGGAAAACCTGCTCGCCTAGGGGACCTTCCGGGGGTCACCAGGGCTGAAGTTTTCCGGCCATGGCTTCTTTTTTGGGGCACTCCCGGATTGATGGCCTTTCCCGCCACAGTAGAAGCACAACCCCGGGGGCGACGGGGGTCCTGCGGTCACTGGCAGCACCCCCGAAGAGGCCCCTACCTGCATAACTCCTCTGGGGTATAGTCACGCAAGCGGTTCGGGGGTAGAAGCAAACGGGAAGAGGTGTTAAGCGGGCAACGGGGGAAAGGTCTGTTCCCCTTCATCTCTCCCCAAATCATCTGTCTAGCAGCACCCCCCAACCAATTTTTCCTCACCAGAGTGAGGGGGAGGATAAGCCACCAAAAAATTTCCTTAAAATGTTTCTCCAATCCCCCGCCTGAACTGGCACCCGAGGCGGTCTTCCACCTGATGGCCCACCATGGGGAAATTACGAAACATAAACCTCTACCCTCCCTTACCCTGCTTAAGGTGGTGGTTGAGTCTCGCCCCCGCCTCCCCATTAGGATCGTCGAACAGGATCCAAGGAGACAAAAAACTGTTGACTGGGGCAATTTTGGGTGCCCCTTGGGGTAGTAGAAAGCCCCCCTCATGGGGCACCCTTGGGTAGGGGCATGACAATTCCCACCTCTATTTCTCATTTCCAGAATACGTGGCCGGGGAAAATCAAAAGACAGGGCCCCTTTCCTTTAAAGACAGAAAGGCCTTCCTGTCACCTAAAATTATCAGGTAACTGAATGGGGGGGTTCCACAACAGGGGGTGGCGATGCGGGAAAATCCCATCCTGGGGGGGACCCACGGGGGTCTCCCGCTGGCACCCTTAAAAGCCAAACTTGGACCAAGGGGAAGTCCCCGATCTGCCTTTCCCGCATCGTATGGGGTCCATGGGGGGCGTGGAGAGCAGTAAATATGGCCTGTGAAACGTCACGTCAGTGGAGGTGCAGGGGGCCCGATGCCACCCAGCCCATGTCCCCGCCTACTTTACGGCTGCCCTAAATGGGGAGACCCCAACTGGGCGACAGTCCCTACTCTGTCAGAAGCTTGAAAGGGATGCGAACCCCGCTCCAAAGTGATCCAAGATGAAAAAAAACTTGAAGATTGATTCTTTTAGATAAATAAACAGCTTTTTTGAAAATTTTGGGTTTAAAAAAATATTATTTTATAACATTTGTGGGGAAACGCTGTAACAAAATGCTTTTAAATAATATTTTTTAACCAAAATTTTTAATAAAGCTGCTGTAATTTTTTCTAAAAAACAATCTATCAGATTTTTTTCATCTTGGATCACTTACCTGAGTGCTGGATCGCATCCCTTTCAAGCATTTTGACATACAAGAGAGAGCCTTTGCTTCAAGCCTCAGGATCCGTGCAGCCATATTATCGAAGTTCAGGTGACTGTTCAACATTGTTGTTTGTGACAGTCCCCCACTTAACGGCAGGGCCCAGGGGAAAAACAAGTCAACAGTCCGGGTCGATAACGGTACAGGGGCCCAAAGCCACAAATAGAAAACCCAAAAGAATAACGAAGTAAGCCCGGGGCAAAAACCCGGGTAACGCAGTACAAATTTAGAGGCGAAAAGGTCAGGAAGCAAGCCGAGGTCAGGGTAACAGAGCAAACAAGCAAACGGAAAACCAGGAGAAACACAAAGGGTAACCTTTCACAGGCAAAGATGAATCAAACTGAGCAGTTTAAATGAGCCGCCCAGACACCGCCCCAGCAGCTGATTGGTGCGGCCTCCGGGCTCCTCTATTGGTCTGAGCTACACACCCTCTGATCTGATTTTAAGCCAAGCTGTCACTCCTAACAGCCAGGCTTCTCCTTGGGTGTGTCCCCCACCTGGAGGGATTAACCCCTGTAGCACCTTGCTCCTCCACGGCAACAACATGTGCCGTGACACTTATCATTTGATTTCAGCCATGTACAGTTTTATTATAGATTGCATTAGAAAACCCATAAGAGCGTCGCTCTCTCTCCCATTGGCCCAAATAATCGCACCTCTTTTAACTTAGCTAATCACAAACAGAGCTCACTCTGCATTTCTTTTCCCCATAGAACCCTATGAGATAAGTAGCTCACCCGCTGATTGGCTAAGCAGGACGAGCCCCTATTCCCCCCAACCAATCACAGTACTAGAATATTTCCCATTGTATGTAATTACTTTTTGGGCGCCCTTCTATCGTGTCCTTCTTGCTCCACTCACAATAGACGCACTATATGATTGGTGGATTCATATCTGTCGCCTGGGCTCAACCAATCAGCTCTTTTCTGCCTTTTTTACTGTATTTTGAACTGTCCCTCCTTTTCATGTGATTGGTCAATAATTCTCCATAGGTTATAATGGTTCACTGTCGCTCCTATTCTGATTGGATGGTTTCTGCCAACCAATGAGAAGCGCTTACAGAATTTCCCGGCAATTCCTGATGTAAGGCCAGTCTCTGTGACAACCGCGTTGTTAGGGATTTGATTGATGTATGTTTATAGAAGGTTTAAGCTCTTTTTCAGATGTTTTACACCTAATAAAAACGATTTTTTTAATCATACTCCATGTCGCACGGAGCTGAGAGCCGAGATTTCATTGCCCCGATCTCTCCATTGACTACAATGGGACGAAGTAGCTCGCACTCTGATTGGCCGGGATTGCCAAGCCCCCGCTAGCTCAACCAATCAGCTCTTTTCTGCCTTTTTTACTGTATTTTGAACTGTCCCGCCTTTTCATGTGATTGGTCAATACTTCTCCATAGGTTATAATGGGTCACTGTCGCTCCTATTCTGATTGGCTGGTTTATGCCAACCAGGGCCGTTCCTAGAGGCGGGCAAGGCTAGCGATTGCCCGGGGCGCCGAGTGTCCGCTCACCCGAGGGGGGCGCCGCCCGCCTTATCCGCCCGTAGATCAGCCCCTGACTACACGGCCTTGTAAAACAGCCGCACAGTCAGTCAGGCAGCAGCTGCACACTCGCTGTGCGGCGGCTACTATAGGGAGGAGGCAGGAGAGATCGTTACCCTCCTGACTCCTCCCCTGTATGTATCGGCGCTCATTGAGCGCCGATACATACAGAGCGTCGCAGGGGGCGCACGGCTTTCACCGCGCCCCCTGCAACGCTGGGATGTCCTGGTTCGGCAGCTTCTGCCACCGAGGAGATCCATGGAAGCTGTGTGACAGGGTAAGCGGCCTGTTGACGTCACGCCGCTTACACTCAGCAGCTCCCGGAGATGGACGCACGGACCAAGGTGAGTAGTTTTTTTTATTTTCTAATTAGCTACAGGGGGCATCTACTGGCTACAGGGGGGCATCTACTGGCTACAGGGGCATCTGCTGGCTACAAGGGGGGCATCTACTGGCTACAAGGGGGCATCTACTGGCTACAGGGGGGCATCTACTGGCTACAGGGGACATCTACTGGCTACAAGGGGGGCATCAGTTGGCTACAGGGGCATCTACTGGCTATAAGGGGGCATCTACTGGCTACAAGGGGGGCATCTCCTGGCTACAGAGGGGCATCTACTGGCTACAATGAGGGCATCTACTGGCTACATAGGGGCATCTCCTGGCTCCAAGGGGGCATCTGCTGGCTACAGAGGGGCATCTTCTGGCTACAAGGGGGCATCTACTGGCTACAGGGGGGCATCTACTGGCTACAGAGGGGCATCTACTGGCTACAGAGGGGGCATCTACTGGCTACAGGGAGGGCATCTACTGGCTACAGGGGGGGCATCTACTGGCTACAGGGGGCATCTACTGGCTACAGGGGGCATCTACTGGCTACAAGGGGACATCTACTGGCTACAAGGGCATATACCTGGCTACAGGGGCCACTACCTGGCTATAGGGGGATAATACTTGGCTATAGGGGGCTACTACTTGGCTATAGGGGGCTACTACCTGGGTATAGGGGCCTACTGTCTGGCTACATGGGCTATTGTCTGGCTACTAGGAGCATATTACATGGCTACCATACAAGGTGCTATAGATGGGGAGTTTGTTTAGCGATAGGAATTGGTAGAGAAGTGATGGTAAAGTGAGGAGTCTAAGATGTTTGTTTTGTAAATTTTGCAGCGAAGAGTCGAGGTCGAGAGAAGACGTCGTGGTGTCTGGGACAGATGGAGAAGAGAAAGAGAACAACTTTTCAGAGACGTCTCCGGTAAGTGCTTGGATGTAACTTTACTGTATTATTTGTCTGCAGAGCCTGTGTACAATTGGTATCCACTGTATGAGAGTAATATTAGTTGTAGTATAATGGTTTGTATTCAGTAATGGTATGTTGTATTATTCAGTCGCTATGTGGTGGTATGTGGTCATGGTGTGGTGGTAGTCAGTCACTAAAACTAAACTTCTGGTCATTCCGCCATCTTCCAACCAACCCCACTCTGCTATTTCTATCTCTGTGTGTGGTACCACTATAACTCCTAGGCCACAGGCCTGCTGTCTTGGGCTTACACTAGACTCTGATCAGTCCGTCAATCCTTATTTTCAATCTCTTGCCCACTCTTGTCACATGGACCTCAAGAACATCTCCAGAATTCATCCTTTTCTCACTGTGAAAATAGCTCAAACTCTTATTGTTGCTCCTATACTTTCTCGTCTTGACTACTGTAACTCCCTGCTTATCGGTCTCCCTCTATTTAAACTTTCCCCTCTTCAATCTGTCCTGAATGCAGCAGCCAGGCTCATCTTTCTTTCCAGTCGCTATACTGATGCCTCTACCCTGTTTAAGTCACTGCACTGGTTTCCTATTTAATACAGAATAAAACAGAAGCAAATCACTCTCACCCATAAAGCTCTCCATTGCACTGCACCCCCCAACATTTCCTATCTTATCTCTGTCTACCACCCTACCCAGTCTCTCCACTCTATTGATCATCTTAGATTACATACCTTAGTCATCCAAACCTCTTATATCCGTTTCCGAAGTGTTTCATGTGCTTCACCAGATATTTGTAAAATGCTACCCCACATTACCAGACATATTCATAAGCCCGTTTTAAGTGCTCCCGGAGAATACATTTTCTTAGTCAGGCCTATCAAGATCCCTAATTGCTAACCTTCCACTTTCTGTCACATAATGTTCTGCCATTCCCTCCATTTGTGCACTCACATACACTTATATGTATACAGATGTACTGGCTATATATAGATTTACTGTCTGGATGGTAGGGTTATCCACTTTTTTGCTAATTACCCTGTATTGATGAAGAATGGCTGTACCATTGTATAAACAAAGCATTTATCACATTTCATCTCACCCCTGTTCCTATATAGATTGTAAGCTCTTGCGAGTATGGCTCTCACACCTTGTGTCTGCTCTGTAAGTAGCTTTTTCTGTATTATGTTTGTTTCTTGTCTGTACTTATACCCTCTAAATTGTAAAGTGCTGTGGAATATGTTGACGCTATATAAATAAAGATTATTATTACGAAGACATGTATTTTGGTCTTTGTACTGCTTACCTGTGAGACGAATATGCCCTACTAGAAATGTTCCAGACAGACTCGTGAAAAAACAACATATTCTATTTATTTTACAACAAACTTCAAAGTTAGCTAGTTCAAATAACAAAACATGCTTGATGGTTTCTCTTATAATTCGAGGATAAATACACTTGAATCAATGAAGGGTACAACAGTTGAAGAACCATAGACAGGCTAGCTTGCTTTCAAGAGACCAACAGTTCTTACTAAACTTTCTCTGCTTCTAGGGACCTGTCAATGGCTTTGTGACTCCAAGGGTCCTTGCAACTGCTAGGGCACTACCTTTCTTCGGATTTCCTCACAATGCTGTACAACTTATATTGTGCATGCCATCCAGAACTGTAATGTAATTTGTGAGTTTTCCTTGACTTTGTATGGTTAATGCAGTTTGAGTAAAAGTCTTTTGTAGGGAAACGTCCTCTTGAAGAGTACCACATTAACTCTAACTTGGAGCCACAGCACGCAAAACAGCCTGAACAGAGAGACATGCTGTCAAACAATCTGAGCCTTTTTTGAACTTTGTCTAGGCCTTGGGAAAACTAGCCCTTAAAAGAATGTTGAACATGATGCTAATAATTTGCTCTGGACACAATACACAGAAACTGGCTCCTAGGAACAATTGTCTGGATAAGATTTACAGTTATCTCTCTTTTCAACAACTGATTCCTTTTCAGGTTTTTATTCTTCAGGACCTGTTCCTTCTCAGTTGCTGACTAAGCCAAAGCTACACGCAGTCTTATAGCAGGTCTGTCTCTCATGCACTACTGTGCATACAAGTACATAAAACCACATCCATGGGTGTAACTAAAGCTCCAGCAGCCATAGAAGCTGCCATGCTGCCCAGAGGTTGAGGGTCTCCACAAAGGTACAAGAACTGTGTTCCTTTTGGCAAGGAATAACAATTTGGTGGCTTTTTGCTATCTCACACGTCAATGTGAATTCTCTGCTAAATAGCTCTATTATTCATACCTGAATAAAAATACCATTGGGACAATATTTTTTCAGCTTCTACAGTACTATACAAGTGAGCACATTTTGTAAGCAGGCATGCGTGGGATACCTACAATTCACAACCCATACATACCTGCCTTTTTGAAGATAAAAATCTAAGATTAAATCCATTAGCCTGGATAGCTCTATATGGTGTAGTACCTTCCTTTACTGTATCCTTGATGTGAAGAATGCCCTTTAAAACACATCTTTCCAGGGATATAGCTCTGTTGTGGATAAGATACTTAAACTCTGCTTTCCTTTTTTCTTTCTATTAAACTTCGCATTGCTATGTGCCTTGATTTAGCTAGTGTCAGACTGAAGTAGTTTGGGCCCTACAGAGGGACTCATTCTTGGGGCCCGCCATTTACCTATAAAGAAATAATGCAAGAAATCCAGAAATGTATAGTAAACAGTGCTTATATTGTTATGCGGTATAAAAGACTAAATAAATAGCCAACTTAACTTTGTAGTTAACAAACTACAGGAACCTTCTCTAGCAAAACAGAAAAAATTGGGCAAATTTTCTAAAACTAGTGCACAACATATATTAATTTTTTAGCCACATTTAATTGCCATACAAGATTCTCTGATACCCTGGAATATAAGTATAATTTACACTGTACTACAACAACTAATTATAATTTACTACTCATTTACTACTACTTAATTATATTAGACACCTTACCCCAAAAATTATTATATTACAAACTGCACCCTTTATATTAGGTAAAATTTGCACTGTACCCCCCCCCCCCAGAAATTGATTATATTGCACCCACTAGGTTCTGATTATTTAGTTGTAAGCCTGTCCTAAGAGGTAACCACTAAATTCAGAAGGACCAGGTCAGGATCCTGCTTTGTCCCAGTTCCTGGCTGTTACTTAACAAACCATTTAGGGAACCTGAAAGAAGCAACCAAGCCCCATTTCTGGTGTTCGAGGACATTTAGGGAGTAAATGTAATGATTTTTGGTGGTCCAGTGCAGTGAATAGACTTATCTCAAAGTTGCTGATGGTCCAAGGCAGTGAAGGGATTAATGTAAGAATTCATGGTGGTCTAGTTCAGTGTAGGAGTTAATGCATGGTTCCCTGGTGGAAGGTATTGGAAATTTTAAGTGAGAGTTCAGTGAGAGGGTTAATATAAGGATTTCTTGCAGTCTAGACTAATATGGGTAAATGCAAGGATCCCTGGTGGCCTAGGACAGTGAATGTGTGCATTTAGGCATCCTTGGTATTTTAGGGCAGTGAAGGGGTTAATACTTTATACCTGGGATCCAGGCATTACACAACTTTCTGAGCTCCAGCATTGTTCTTTCTGTCAGTTTCTGTTTCCTTCAAAGACTCATCATAGAAATGAGTAGATAGATGACCAGGAAGGACTGTGCAGCCTTTACTGTATGGTTGAACAATTCTCTCTGTGCTCAGGCAGAGTGATTGAACTACGTCCTCCCCACTTGTTACAGGGGCAGCACTATACCCCTATAGTTACACCAAGGCTTTTACTAAGCAGTGGCCATAACACTGATCAAACCCATGGCCCTCCTTTGGTCCTTCAATTGGCCACTTTGATGCTGAATTTTTCTCTCGGTACAGATACTAAGACGGTGACCTAATTCATACTGCCATATATACATTTCTCCCTTTACATGAACAACTAGCACTTACTGTCTTCCAAAAAAAAGTAGAAGCAGTGCAATTCTTACTAAAAAATAAATAAATAAAATCTTTACATTTATTAACTCATGTCAGATACTTGGAAGTATCGAATATGGGTTAATGATTGTAAAGATTTTTTTTGGACAAGAAGTGGTGCTGCCTTTAATTTTTAGGATTATACAGGTGAACAGGGAGCTGCAAGCACCATACTCCTCATTCTCATACATGGTTGGCTCATAGCTAGTCGAGAGCCGACCTGTGAAGTACTCTTTGCTTTGTGGGAACACCCCTTTAAGAAATTAAACATCTAGAAAGAAAGTGTTCCTCGTCATTTTTTATTTCTTTCAGCTGTCTCTCTAATTGTCTGGTCAAATATCTCTCTCAGCTAGGAGGCTGTGAGTAGCTACATTAATTCAGATCATCTCCTACTCTGCCACATTTTATAATGGATTGAGTGAAGAACCTGCAAGTGAATGAGGCCAGAAAATAAGATTTTGGAATTCTTGTATGGAAACGTAATTCTAATATGCATATACTAACAGTTTTTTTAGTGGACCACTAGAGATATGCTTTAATGTTTAGAAGTCTGAAGCCTTATTGTACATAAAGTTAATAAAATCATTAGGTTAGGAATAGTGTTGTGTTTCAGATTTAGGTCAAAGTCAAGTTACACCCAAATCTGAGCACTTTGATTTGGGTCACACTGAATAGCATTTTGGCATAAATCACGAACAATAGTCTCTATTTGTAACCATAACTCAAAACTTAAGTTGTGGTTGAGTTTAGGGTTAGATCTTTTAGCACTTTAAAGAGTTCACTTACCTCTCTGTGGCACTTCTAGGTATAGCAGTGACATTGCTGCAATATCACTTCATGAGATATTAGAAAGAAAAATAGGTTGCACTCCAACAATTGAAAAACATTTTTTAAATTTTTATTTTCTGCAAAACTTTAATCATTCCAAATGACAATTATAAAAGCCAACTTCATATATGGTGATCCATATCAACACGTATTTTATCAAAAGATTCTATTAGAATCTTTTGATAAAATACGTGTTGTTATGGATCACTATATATAAAGTCGGCTTTTGTAATTGTCATTTGGAATGATTAAAGTTTTGCAGAAAATAAAATTTTTTTTTTTTTTCATTTTTAGGAACCTTTTTTTTCAGGGTTTTTCTTTGGTTCACCTTCAAACCTAAGCCCCGGGATTAAATTTTTTTTTAAATTGAGTTGGCGAGTTATGGCGCGGGGGTGCTCGCCGGGGATTTTAAGGTCGGGGGGAAAAATAGGTTAAAAACCAAACAAAATAAATAATTTTAGGGTTAAAAAAAAATTTTAGGGAAAAGTTTGGTAGGCAAATTTAAAAAAAATTTTGGGTTTTAGGGTCCCCAGAAACCAGTCGATCAAAACTAAGCAAACCAAACGGGGAAGTTTAAAACGTTTTTTAGAAAACAACTTTCCCACTCTAATTGCGCTTTTAAAAAATTTTTCAATGGGGCGCTTTAATTTATAAAGGCGAAAAACGCACTTAATAAGTGTCAAAACCTTTTTTGCAATCTAAAAATGCCCAAAAAATTTTTTTCACCTGCGTTTTTTGTTTCTGATGTTTAGGGTTTGCAAATGGGGGGTACTTTTGTACACATCTATCATCACAGACCTATAAAAAAGAGTTTTTCTGTTCTAGCAAACTCCCTTTTTGCTACCCACTTTCAAAGGAGGATTTTGGGGCAAACCCTTTGGGGTCTGTGGGGAGACTATGCACATGTATCACGTCTTTAAAAAAAGGGGGTAAAAAACCAAACCCTGATGTTCCCCCCCATTATGGGTCAATAATACCCAGGGGGCTCCATATTTAAATTCCCATAACCTTGTCATTATTTTTAAAAATTCGGGGTTAAATATTTCCCCTTCCGAAAATTATCATTTTTTTTCCCCCCACATCTAGGGGCCCCCGTTTTGTAATGGGTTTAAATGCCCGCCGCCATATCAGACCATTAGAGAGCCCCTGCGGCACTTTGAAATTTCTCTGATTTTGGGGGGATGCAGGAGGGGGGGAAAACTACAACCATACAAACTATAAATTTAAAACTTCAGTACGGCAATTCCCGGGGATTATTGCGGAACAGGTAAGCCCCTTTTAAACCGGGAAATTTTTGATTCTGTCTAAATGCACCGATTTAAGATCATAGAGAGGTTTATAAACAGGGGCCCTTTCATTTTTGTTGATCGAAGTTCGTAAAAATTAAGTCAAGAAAAATTTTCGTGTTTAGATTGAACAGAACCGAATTTTTACTGTTTTTCTATTAAAAATTTGATTTTTAATAATTTTAGTGCCCCTTTTTGCACTTTTGGCGGGGCCATCTAATCAGTGCAACACATAAGTGGTGCGGGGTTCATTGGGGCCCAAAAACACATGACCTGTTTATATTATTATTTCACTGTATTTATTAAAAACACCATTTCCAGCTCACCTCTGTCGTACAGACTCCTCTGTCTGCTTTCTTGCTTCATGCAGGGACAAGATTTTTTATTAGCCATTTTAGATGGGAAAAAAACCCCTATTGTTATTTTGGGGGTGTAAACAAGCTCTCCAAGCAGCAAAAGTTAAAGAAATTTGGGGATTGCTGGCCGATCTTTCCCACACCCCGAACTGTTATTTGGACATTTTTCAGGCTCAATTGCGCCAACTTCATTTAAAAATTTTTTCTATAATCATACTCCTTCCCCAAAATTCGTTTTTTTAAATATTGGGGGTGAAATCATTTTAGAACACACCATCTCCAATTCTCCTATACAAAGAAATATATTCTAAATAGTGGTTGATTGGTGAAAATTATTTTGAGTGGAGAAAAGTTCATTTCGGCAGTTTTGGGAGTGAAATACCTTTCAAATATACTGTGTGTTATTGTCATACAGATACATATCCAGGAAATTGAGTTTGCTAAATCTTACTCAATGGCAAAAAGTGTAATTTTGCAAAATTTTAAGCTCACATAATGCTGAAATATACCAGTGTGTTATTGTGATCAACACACACACTTATCTATATATATATATATATATACCGGAGCTCCGCAGATCTGAGTCCACTTACTCACATTATGTTTCCATCCTGGTGCTTGCTCTGCGCCGGCCGGGTGTGCACCTGTCCGCCTGGCGGGGCCGCGGGCCTACAGGCAAATTTAAAGGGAAACGCGCACGGTGATTGGTCTCACCCGGGCGCTGACCCTATTTAAGCTCTGCCCCTTCCTTAGCACCTTGCCGAATCGGGTAGTGCCCTGTGCATAGAGAGGAAGCGGGTTCTGAGTATCTTGTTTTGTCTACTGGGGTACCGTACTTTCTGCCTCCGTCCCTTTACCCCGAACCTTTGTCGCCTGTCCCGACCTTCTGCCTGTCCCGACTACGAACCACTGCCCCCTGTCCTGACCTTCTGCCTGTCCCTGACTTCGAAACCTGCTTCACGATTTTTGTACCGCGCAACACCTCGGCTGCCACCGCAAGCAAGTCACGTCAGGGGTAGCGACCTGGTAGCAATCTGCCGCAGCAAGTCCATCCCACTTTGAGGCGGGCTCAGGTGAAAACCGGACCTACTTAGACTCCGCTTCCTGGCGTGGCTATTAGCATCACTTGTGGTGGTCCAGAGGATCCACTACCACGTCCGTTACAGTTCGATTCGGCCATGGATCCCGCCAAGGTGCCTCTACCAAGCGTCTCTGACATTACCACCATCGTGGCCCAACAGTCGAAAAAGATTGCTCAGCAAGCGCAGCAGCTTAACCAGCTGTCTACTATGATGCAGCAGCTCCTCGCTACTCAGCAGCAGCAGTCGGCTGCCGGGGCTCCTTCTGTGGCAGCCGCTCCGGGGATGTCCGCCGGTTCTAAACTCCGGTTTTCCATGCCAACAAAGTTTGATGGGGACCCAAAAGCCTGCAGGGGCTTCATCAACCAGTGTTCCCTCACGTGGAACTTATGGCAGGACAGTTCCCGTCGGAAAGGTCCAAGGTAGCCTTTGTGGTCAGTCTCCTCTCCGGGAAACTCTGGCCTGGGCGTCTCCACTCTGGGACCGAGGCGATCTGGTAACTGCTGATTTTGTGACATTCCTGCAGGAGTTCCGCAGTGTCTTTGAAGAGCCTGCCCGTGCTTCATCTGCCAAGACCGCATTGCTGAATCTCCAGCAAGGGAACTCCTTTGTAGGTGACAACGCTGTGCAATTCCGCACACTAGCTTCGGAGCTGGCTTGGAACGATGCAGCGTTGTGCGTCACCTTTAAGAAAGGCCTCTCCTGCCAGATTAAGGATGCTCTCTCCGCCAGGGACCCTCCATCTTCATTAAGCGACCTCATCCACCTGGCAACCCGGATTGATATCCGTTTCTCGGAGAGACTTGAGGAGCTCCGCCAAGAGCGTGAACCAATCCGAACACGTCGTCTATCCCGTCTTGCGCCGGTGTTTCTTCGGCCTCCACTGCCTTCTTCACAGCCAGTCATGGAAGAGGCCATGCAAGTGGATAGAGCCCACCTGACTCTGCAAGAATTGACTCGACGACGTGAGGGGACCCTAGCCTCTATTGCGGCAGCCCCGAACATCTCCTCAGGGGTTATCTGCTCCATCCACAACGTCCGGGAAACGCACGCACCTAGGCTTCGTGGGAGAGGCGTCCCTAGGTGTGAACAATCCCTCTCCTCAGCTCATGCTGCCAGTTCTGGTCACAACCAATTCTGGGATCTCGTTTCAATTGGCTGCCTTCTTGGATTCCGGATCGTCCGGGAATTTTATGGATGCTTCCTTGGTGGCCAAGTATCGTCTCTTGGTGGTCCACTTAGACCAACCCTTGGTCATCTCGTCCGTTAGTGGCGAACTCTTGAGTGACTCCATCCTTTTCTGGACGGAACTGGTGGTCCTACAAGTTGGAGCTTTACACAAGGAGAAGATCGCATTCTTCGTGTTACCCCACTCTTCCTCGGCTGTCCTCCTGGGGCTTCCATGGCTGTAGCGTCACGCCCCCATGCTCGACTAGAAGACTCCACAGTCTCCTCTCAAGCCCTTACCAGGCTTGCCACCACCATAACAACCACATGGGTGGGACCAGAGTGATATATAAAACCTGGCCCTATAAACCTAACATACCCTACCTAACTGAAAGAAATACAGGATAATCGCCCCGATAAGGGCGTTCCTGTCCGCAGCCTAACCCTAATTGAAAGACACCCTGTTATTCCTCATGGTCCCGTCCCAACATGTTTCAATCATCCATGACATCATCAGGGGACAGTCTGGAAAGATATAATTGGACCAAATATTGGGTTTTTAATAACAAATAAATGGCTGCAATAAAGCAAGGCAAAAAAATTAGAGGGTAGATAAATACCTGATGGTAATTACTGATGCAGAGACAACATTTAAAATGCCGTGTTTACAAAAACAAAAGAGGACATACCTTAGCTTATCTGCATAATGCCACCTTGTAGGTTTGCAATGCAAACCAGCAAGACCACCAGGTATTGAGTTTCAGAACTGTAAGTCATCTCCCGCCCTGTAATGACACAGTGTGGAGTTGACTGCATCAACAGCAGCAGCAGCATGAGGTCAGAGAGTGGCACAATGAAACAGTGTGGAGTTGACGGCAGCAGCCACAGCAGCAGCATGAGATCAGACAGTGGCACAATGACATTCTGGAGGTGGAAAAACAGTTGTAGGCCACAGAGTGGCACAGTGACAGAGAGTGGAGGTCACGGCAGAAGCAACATGAGGTCAGAGAGTGGCACAATGACAGAGAGTTCAGGTCACGGCAGCAGCCACAGCAGCAGCATAAGGTCAGGCAGTGGCACAATGATATTCTGGAGGTGGCAAAACAGTAGTAGGCCACAGAATGGCACAATGACAGAGAGTGGAGGTGATGGCAGGAGCAACAGCATGAGGTCAGAGACTGGCACAATGACAGAGAGTGGAGGTCACGGCAGCAGCCACAGCAGTAGCATGAGGTCAGACAGTGGCACAATGACATTCTGGAGGTGGCGAAAATAGGAGTAGGCCACAGAGTGGCACAATGACACATTGTGGAGGGTACGGCAGCAGCCACAGCAGCAGCATGAGGTCAGGCAGTGGCACAAAGACATTTTGGAGGGGAGCAAAAAAAGTAGAAGGCCCGAGAGTGGCACAATACGAGAGTGGGGTATGGCAGCAACAGCATGGGTCGAGTTGGCACAATGACAGAGTGTGGAGGTCCGGGAGCAGCCACAGCAGCACAGCAGGAGGTCAGGAGTGGCCAATGACATTTGGGGGGCAAAACTTTTGTAGGCCATGGTGGACAATGACAAAAGTGGAGGTCATGGCAGCAGCGCAGAAGCATGAGGTCAGGAAATGGGGACAATGACATTTGGGGTGGGAAAAAAAAGGAGTAGGGCCCCCCCAGTGGCCCCAATGACACAGTGTGGAGGGGACGGCAGGAGCACGCATGAGGTCAGAGGTGGACAATGACATGTGGTAGGCACGGCAGGGAACAGAACATCATGAGGTCCCAGTGGCACAATTTGGGATTCTGGAGGTGGCAAAAACAGGAGTAGGCCACAGAGTGGCACAATGACACATGTGTGGAGGTGACGGCAGGAGCAACAGCATGAGGTCAGAGAGTGGCACAATGACACAGTGTGTAGATCACGGCAGGAGCAACAGCAGCAGCATGAGGTCAGACAGTGGCACAATGACATTCTGGAGGTGGCAAAAACAGGAGTAGGCCACAGAGTGGCACAATGACAGAGAGTGGAGGTGACGGCAGCAGCAGCATGAGGTCAGAGAGTGGCACAATGACATGGTGTGGATGTCACGGCACCAGCAACAGCAGCATGAGTCCCTGGTAAAGATGGTGGTAGGCAGATGGAGAAACTGGCAGCAGATGTGGCGGCATCAGAATAGTGGCTATGGCAGGTAGTTTGAACCCTGATTAATTTCTCAGAGTTTGGGTGAGGCGTCATGGCTGATGTAGTCTGACGCCTAAGGCATTGGTGTGTGGAAATCCTGGCCGATCCACGCTTGATTCATCTTGACAAAGGTCAGTCATTCCACATTTCCTGTGGACAAGCGGGTTCTCCTTGGGGTACGATGACCCCCACCGCACTGAACACCCGCTCTGATGCCACACATATGGCCGGGCAGGACTGCTTCTCCACTGCAAACTTGGCAAACTTGTGGCCACACATCCAGTTTGGCTGCCCAGTAGTCCAGCGGATCTTCTAACTGGGGTGGCAGAGTGCTGTCCAAGTAGGCCACCACCTGTTGTTTCAGGGTCTGCTCCAGGTCCTGTTGCTGCTGCTGCTGGCGACTGCCCTCCTCACTAGGCGGGTGAAGAAAGCTGCTCATCAGTGACTCAGACTTAGGTTGCTGCTGATGGAGCTGGTACTGCTCCTACCCCCCCCAGCTTCTCCCAGCAGCTGCGGCAGTAGTTCATGTTCGCGGAATAACCCACCGGTAAGACCTGTCAGAGGAGGGACGCTGCCGCACCTAGGCAGCGGCCAACGGACTACGGAGGATTTCCTTATAGTATTTGAGTTTGTCCTCCCTCTCAATAGTTGGGAAAAAGGCTCCCATTTTGGACCGGTAGCGAGGGTCCAATAGGGTGGAGAACCAGAAGTCATCCCTCTGTCGGATGCTGACTATTCGGCTGTCACTAGCCAGGCAAATAAGCATGCTGCGGCCCATCTGCACAAGTGACTCCAAGGGTCTCCCTGCCTCCATCTCCACTGTATACTGCCACGGTGCTTGCGGGTCATCTGCCTCATCTTCCTCATCTCCATCTACCTCCTCCAACTGCTCCTGCTCCTCCTCTCTTGTCACCTGGGTATAAAAATCCACTCATTTCACCAGACAATGCTTCTGCTCCAATGTTCTCCTCCTCCTCCATTTCAGTCCCACCGGACTCATGTGGCCACGAGATGTAGTCGCCACGTCTCCATTCCCCTGCCCAGACAGATTTTTCAGCATCTGTTCCAGGACATGAAGCAGTGGAATGACGTTATTCATCCCGTAGTCCTGGCGACTGACAAATAACGTGGACTCCTCGAATGGCCTCAACAAACGTCAGGTGTCACGCATGAGCTGCCACTGGCTGACATCAAAGTTACACAGGGGGGTACTCCAGTCCGCCTGGATCATCAAAAAACTTAAAAGGCCTTTTTCCTGTTCAAAGTCGGTCCCAAAAGTGCAGGCTGGGTTCCGG
>JAODAL010055721.1:0-23757 GCA_025379985.1 Phyllomedusa bahiana
TATATTATTACAAATACACCATTAAACAGATATATATATATGATATATATAACACACAAACTACAGGATATTAAAAATATATATATATATTTGTATATATATATTTATATGTTAAAGGCATATATATTTCATTAGAACAGGGGCCATATATCTCTATTAATTATAACAGGGGCAATATATCTCTCTATTAATTATAACAGGGGCCATATATATCTCTATTAATTATAACAGTGGCCATATATTTCTCTATTAATTATGACAGGGGCCATATATCTCAATTACTACAGGGGCCATATTTCTCTATTAATTACTACAGGGGCATATATACCACTATTAATTATAACAGGGGCCATATATACCACTATTAATTATAACAGGGGCCATATCATATATATCACTATTAATTATAACAGGGGCCATATATATCTCAATTATAACAGGGGTCATATATATCTCTCTTATTTATAACAGGGACATATATATCTCTATTACTTATAACAGCCATTGACACTGGAGAGGAGTTTTTTTTCTCACTGTGCAAACCATTAGTGGGCTAATTGTTGAGGGTGGAGTATTGGATCAGCAGGAGGAGCTGTGTAGCTTGGTTAATGTAGTTAGGGGGAGTTCCAGTGGTACTAGAAAAATGAAGGCCACTTCTGCTCCTGAGCTTCCTAGCAAAATTGCCAAGTTGAGGGTGATAATACTAGGGTATCAGTCTCAGAATTGGCAGCTCTAGTGGACACTGCTCTCCCTTGCAGCCGGAAGAGCAGCTCAACTAGAAGTTGGGGGGATGGGAATGCAGGTAGGAAAAGACAGTTAGTATTGCGGGGGATTCTATAATCAAGAAGACGGATAGAATAATTTGTAGCCAGGACCGCCTCAACCGAATGGTTTGCTGTCTCCCTGGTGCCAGGGTTCGGCATGTGGTGGATCGGGTGGGTAAATTACTGGGATGACTCAGCTGTCCTGATCCATGTTGGAACCAATAACAGAATAAATGGTAGGTGGAGGATCCTAAGGAATAATTTTAAAGAACTAGGCTCAAAGCTGAACGGAAGGACCTCCAAGCTTGTGTTCTCCACAATACTGCCTGTGCCATGCAATACCAGGAAAGACAGCGGGAGCTCAGGGAGTTATATGTATGGCTGAAGTCTTGGTATGGACAGACAGGTTTGGGTTCTTTGAGCACTGGGCTGATTTTCATTGGGGTACAATCTGTTTTCTACAGATAAATTGCACCTGAATGCAAGGGGGTCTGCTGTGCTTGGGGAGAGAATTCTAGAAGGGGTGCAGGAGTATTTAAACTATTTACTAATATATTTTACAATATAAAAAATGAAGGTGTAGATAGGTTAGAGAGTGGGCAGACTATATCGGCGGGTGGAGAAGTGGAGTGGGGGATGTGGAATAGACCAGTGGATAAGAAGATCCATGTGTTGCAAACCAGCATTGAAGATATAGGTGCCCACAATATCTCATATAATCTCATGCCATCTACTAACTGTGTAACAAATAATCACATGCTGTCTACTAAAGGTGTAATGTATAATCTCATGCCATCTACCGAAGGAGAGATGTATAATTCCATGCCGTTATCTGAACGGGTAACGTTTAAACTCATGCTGTCTACTGAATGGGTAATGTATGATCCCTTGCCATCTAATGAACGCGTTAGATATAATCCCATACTGTTTATGGAAAGTGTAAAACTGGAAGGGAACTTAAAATGTCTATTCACAAATGCCAGAAGTCTAGCAACCAAAATGGGGGAGCTTGAGGCGCTAGCTGTAGAGGAGCAGATTGATGTGGTTGGTATTGCTGAAACATGGCTGGACTCCTCGCATGATTGGGATGTCAACCATCAAGGTTTTAATCGATTTAGGAAGGACAGAGCACACAGGACGGGAGGAGGAGTGTGTCTGTATGTAAGGAGTGATATGAAGGCAAATGTGAAAGAGGAAATAGTGGGCGAAGTTGCTAAAGATGTGGAAACATTGTGGGTGGAAATACAAGGGGGGGGTTAATGCAGAAAAAAATATTTTTGGTGTAATCTACAGACCCCCGAAAATCACTGAGGAGATAGAAGAACAGGTGTATAGCCAATTGTTGCGGGCAGCACAAGCGGGTAGAGTGGTAATAATGGGTGACTTTAATTCCCCAGGCATTGACTGGGGTCATGGTTCTACTTCAACTGAAAAGGGAAGGAAGTTCCTCAGTCTGTTAGAGGATAATTTTATGGGGCAGTTTGTGGAGGATGCCACTAGAAATTATGCTCTGTTGGATCTGGTCATTTCTAACAAAGCAGAACTTGTTGGAGCGGTCACTGTTTCTGAAAATCTAGGTAACAGTGACCACAATATAATTAATTTTAGTGTAAACTGGAAAAAAGAAACACAGCGGGAGGGCAAAAACATTTAATTTTAAAAAGGCCAATTTCGCCTTTTTGAGAGAAGCAATACAGGACATAGACTGTGAGCAGCTATTAGCAAATAGTGATGTAGGAGCCAATTGGGAAAGCTTTAAATATACTCTTTATAGCAAAATGTATTCCTATGGATAACAAGTATAGGTGATTAAAACTGAATCCAACATGGCTTCTACCTTGAGTTAAGAGGGCAATAAACAATAAAGAAAGAGCATTTAAATAATATAAGTCAGAGGGGTCAGCATTTGCCTTTGAAAATTACTTAATAAAATCTGTAAAAAAGTGTTAAAAGCAGCAAAAATTCAATTTGAAAGGCAGGTGGCCAAGGACAGCAAGACAAACCTCAAGAAATTCTTTAAGCATATAAATGCCAAAAAGCTGAAGTAGGAGCAGTCGGACCCTTAAAAACCTGTAATGGGGAGCTGCTCACTGGGGACCAGGAGAAGGCAGAGGTACTAAATAGGTTCTTCAGCTGAGTATATACTAGCGATGAGAAAGCAGTTGATGGGGGTGAGCCCAGTGCAGATGTAGGTGGTGTTAGTACTGTTAATACATCATCTGTTATAATTAATTGGCTCAGTGTAGAAAAGGTCCAAGCCAAGTTAAATAAACTGAATGTGAACAAGGCTCCAGGCCCTGATGGCATACACCCAAGAGTGATTAAAGAGCTCAGCTCGGTTGTCGGTGTGCCTCTATATATGATATTTAGAGATTCTCTGGTGACTGATATAGTGCCAGGAGACTGGCGCAAAGCAAATGTAGTTCCCATCTACAAAAAAGGTTTCAAATCTTGCCCAGGTAATTAAAGACCAGTAAGTTTAACATCTGTTGTGGAAAAAATGTTTGAGGGGCTCATAAGGGACTATATACAGGAATATGTGGACGAATACAATATTAGAAGTGATTGCCAGCATGGTTTTACTAAGGACAGAAGTTGGCAAACCAACCTGATCTGTTTTTAGGAAGAGGTGAATAGAAGTCTGGATAGCGGGGCGGCTGTGGATATTGTGTTTTTAGACTTTGCTAAGGCAAATTTTACAAATGTCCCTTAAAAGCGTTTTTTGGGTAAAAATTAAAATCCATTGTGTTAAAATAAAAAGTGTGTAATTTGGGTTATAAAATCAGAAACCAAACTCAGAGAGGGGTGGTTAAAAATTTCCCGGGCGGGGTACATTCGGGGGGGTTACAAAATAACAAAAGGCAAAAGAGAAAAAAATGATAATGATTAATTTAAAAATTGGGAAAAACAGAGGGGGAGAGGGGGCCCCCACCCCGGGGCCCTTTCAATCTACAAGGAGGGGGAAAAGACCCGGAGGGGAGGGGGAACCTGGTTTTGAGGGGGAAGTATTGGAAAAGCAAAGGGTTTTGTAGGTTATAAAGGGAAAACCTGAAGAAATGGGTTTTTAAAGGTTTCTTTTGAAAACTGGGAAAGTGGAGGAGGTCTGATGTGTTTGGGGAGGGAGTTTTTCCCGAAATGTGGGTGAAGTGAAAGGAAAATCTTGGGTACGGTTGGGGGAGGATTGAAAAAAGAGGGGACAGAGGGGAAGGTCCTTGAGGGGGGGAGTGGAAATTTCTGAGGGGAGATATTTGGAAATTAGGGGAGAGATGTATGGGGGGGGAGGGGTTATGGAGAGCCTTTTAGATCAGGGTTAGGTTTTGCTTGAAATGAAATTTGCTGGGCAATGGAAACCAGTGAAAGGGGCCCCAAGGGGGGAAGGGAGAGGAAATAGGGGGGATAGAAAGGTGATAAGATGGGCAGCAGAGTTAAAAGGGTTGGGGGGAGGGGAGCGAGGGGGCTAACTGGGAGGGCACATGAAGGGGTTTTGCAGGAGTCTAGGGGAAGGGGAAAGACCCGGGGGAAGGGACCAGCATTTTTGGGAGGGGGAAAAGTTGAGGAAAAAAAGCAAAGCGAGAGATGTTTTTTTTAGGGGGAGGCGGGAGGCAGAGGTTTAGGGTTTTGGGGTTGTGGTTTTAAAAAATAAACGAGTCTAATTAAACCCCCAAAGGGAGGGTGGGGCTTGCGGGGCCCTTTTAAGTGGGAGAGGCCCTTTACCTGAGATAAAGAGATCAGGGGCCCGGGATAAAGTTGGACGTGGAAAAAATTTATGAAATTCTGTTTTTTCCACCTTTAGTTTTTTGGGGGACGTGATGAAAGAAAAGGAGGAAAGGAGGACAGTCAGTCAGGGATCCGGGGGAGTAGAGGGAAATGACACTTTGGGCCGGAGAAAGTAGGTTTGGGGATCCGTCAGCATAAAGGTGGTAATGAAACCGGGGTGATGCTAAAGAGCTGCCCCAAAGGCCCCCAGTGTAAATTAAAAGAGGTAAAGGACCCAGGACTGGGCCCCTTGGGGGACCCCAAAAGAAGGGGGCCGGGGGGAGAGGTGGACGAGAATGGGGAACCAAAAGGGCCGATCATTGGGGGTCGAGGAGAACCAGGAAAGAGCCCCAAGTCCCATGGGCCGGGGAGGAAAAGGGGGTTTTTAACAGGGGGGAATGGTCCCACAGTGTCCCAAAGGCAAGGAAAAGGTTCCCAAGAGGAGGGAGCACAGAATTAGTGGCATGAGCATTACAGTCCCTTTTGGGGACCTTGGTTTAGGGCGTTTCGGGAAAAGGGGGGGTGGGGGGGGGGAAACCAATTGAAATGGGGGCAAGAAGAAGTTTTTAGGGGGAGGTGGGAGGGCAGCTGAAGTAAAACGTGCTGCTCGAGGAGTTTTTGGAAGCAAAAGGGAGCAGTGGGGATGGGGCGAAGGGGGACGGGAAGGGGAAAGGGGCAAGGGGTTTTTTTTTTAAGGATTTGGGGTGATAGGGATCAAGTTTAAAGGCGGAAGGGGAAGATTCCAGAGGGTTTTTTGGAAAAAGGTTAAAAAGATGGGTAGGTTGGGGTGATAGAAGCACTGAGGGGCAGGGATGAGGTGGGATTTGGGATTGGGTCATGACACAGGTTTGTGAGGTTTTGGGTTTTTGCAAATAAAAGAGGAGAAACTTGTCATGAGTTACCAGGAAAGCAAATTAAAAGGGGGAAAAGCAGTTTTGCAAGGGGAGAGGGGGGGTGGTGGGGGCTCGGGCTTTAAGCTTTTTTTCTGATTTTGGGTTTGATCTTTTTGAAGAAGTTTAAGGGAAAGTTTTTCTGCTGAAAGGAGGGATGGGGAGGAGGTGCTGGTGGACGGAGAAGAGAAGGTTTTAATAATTGGGTTTGGGGGGGGAGGGAAAAGGGAGATAAGAGAGTGGTTTAAAAAGGGCCTGTTTGGGTGTGGGAGTGCAGATTTAAATTATCAGTGATTGTTTGTTTTAAGGCAAAAAGGCATTAGTTGAGGGAAATTCTTCCCCGGCCCTTTTGGAAGGCCTTGGGAAACCCCTCAGTTTTTCTAGTGGGATTTTTGGTGCCCGGGTTTTTTCTTTTTGAAATTTTTTGGGTTCTGTTTTGTGGAAGGGGCGACTTTAGGGCAAAGGGGATGATATTGTGTGGGTTTGTTTGGCGTGGTGGGTGCATCTGGGTCATTAAATTTAAGGAGATAGTGGAAAAATGGTGCAAGAGAGTCAAGAAAATAAGACGGTTTTAGCTTTTTTAGGGTTATGCGGGGTCGTACTTGGGTATGAACAGGAAAGGGGCCCGGTGGGGGAGAAGGTTTAACAGAATTTGGTCAGGATAGGGGCCCGGGGGGAGTTTGAGAAATCAGATAGGGGGGAGAGGCCCGGGTGAAGATGAGGGCCAAATGGTTCCAACTTTGTGAGTTCTCCTGAGGGCCCCCTGGGAGAGGTCAAAAGAAGGGAGAAAAAATGGAAAAAAAATTGGGAAGCAGAGTGGGGGGTTTTCCGATTGGGAATTTTTTAAAGCTCCCAAAGAGATTTGTGGGGGTTCGGGGGAAAAAGTGGAGAAGCCAGGGAAGCAAAGTTTGGCAAAAAGGCATGGTGGGAAACCTTGGGGGGCATTGACCCAAAACCCCTGAGGTTTTGAGGGGGCAAAGATCACAGAGTGCACCCAAAAAAATAAATGTGAGGGAAGGCAAAGGCGGGGCGGGCCCAAAAAAAGCGTTGTCAACAGGAAAGGAGGCCACACCCCCACCATGCTTGTTACCAGGGGGAAGGGGTGTGGGTAAAAATTTAAGGGGCAAAAAGAGAGTGCGGCAGGGGAAAAAATGTCAAAAAGGGGGCACCGGGGTTTTACAGAAACCCAAAGGGGAGTAACTTGCGTGAGATGAACAAGTCCAAAGTAAGTAAAAAGTTTATTATATACAAACCCTTTCATTCCCCGAGAAACTCCAAGGAGTGGGGGAAGGGGGGGAAACAGAAAGGGCAAGGGGTTGTAACAATTTTTAAAAGGGGTCACGGGAATTTTTTAGTGGGAAAACCCTTTTTGAGGGGGCGAGAATATGGGGGGAATTTTCTGGGGGGGGGGGGGGCCCTGGTTTTTTTGGGTAAATTTCCCCGAAGCCAGAAGGAGCATGAGAGGATGAGGGAGGTGGGGTAGGGTAGACTGTGTTTTTGGCAGGGGTTTGTTTTTGGTTTGGGGGGGGGAGCAATTTAAAAGTGGGAAGAGGATGGTGGGAGCAGACCCGGGGTGAGGGGTAGAAAGCAGGGGGGGAAAGTTTGAGTTCATTGTCCAGCCAAGGGAGGGGTTTGGGGAAAAGCAGTTTAAATGGGAGGGGGAGGACGATAGCCGATAAAGAGGGAAAAGGGAAAACATAGTGGGGGAAAATTCCCCAGCTGAAAACCCTGTTGGGGGGTTTTGGGCCCGTAAGGAAACCCTGTTTGGATCTGTATATGGAGGACTCTCTGGTGGGGACAGTTGATGGAGGCCCCTCTCAAAAGGGGGGACAGTTTTTTTGGGGGGCACTCCAAGGGGGGCAGTTGATGGAGGCACTCCCCAGGGTGGGGGGTTGATGGGGGGCCAAATCTTTAGGCTTTGGGCAGTTTTATGGAGGCAAAACCCCAAGGCCTGGGACAGGTTGAGGCCCCTCTCCCGGGTGGGGAAATTGATGGAGGGCACCTCAGGCTTTGGGGGAGTTTTTATTGGAGGCACCTTTGGCTTTGGGGCCTTAATTTAGGCACTTTTCTTGCTGGGCCCTTCATAGAGCGCTCCCCTGGCTTGGGGGCCGGGTTTTATGACCTCTCCCGGCCCCGGGGGCATTGGTGGCACCCCCCTGGCTTTCCGTTGATTTGGGGGCGCTCCCCTTTCTGGGACCCGTTTTATTGGGGGCCCTCTCGCTGGGGCAGTTTGGGGTGGAGGCCCCTCTCCTGGCTGGGACATTTTTTATGGGGGCCTCTCTGGCTGGGACAGTTTAAGGGGGGGGAAATCTCTGGGCTTTGGGGCATTTGATTTGGGAAAGGGAAATCTCCTTGGGGTTGGACAGTTGATTTGGGGGCACTCCCCGGGGGGACTTTTATGGGGGGCACTCTTCTTTCCCCTTTTCCTTTTAAATCCTTTTTTAAACAAGGGATAAAAAACATATACCCTAAGGGGAGAGTAAAGTAAAAAAAACCCAAAACTACAAGGAAAGGGAAACACAAAACCAAGTGATTAATTTTATCGAGTAAGCCCCTGACGGAGGAAAATTTTAACCCCTCCTTCCCAAAAGGGTTTATCGTTGTTTCCCAAAAACGAAATTTAATGAGTTTAATTGGGTTAAAGGACAAACAACTGTTTTTTTTGCGTAAAAAACAAATTTGGTTTCCCAAAAAAATTTTAGGAAATCCTGATAGACAAACTGTTTACACATTAGGAAATTTAAAAACCAAAAATTTAATCGGGGATAAAACTTTTTTAAAACACGTCAGAAAAAAATCATATCATTAGACAAAAGGTTCCCCAAACTCAAAATCAGAAAAAATGATGCACTAATAATCCCCTTTGAAACGGATCCAGAATTGGGGTGATAAAACCCCCAATAAGGGGGGGAATGTGGTCATAATGGACCACTCAAAATACACTCATATGTGTCATCACCCATTAGAAGACAGAACAGGATATACTATTTTGGAGGGCGATCCAACTTAAAGATTCCTAGAGCATTTGGAAACCATTATCATCAGGGGGGTGGACAGGGGTATCCTCTCGAAAGAAGAAGCTCAGTTCCTTTTACCAAAGAATCCACAAATAGCGACCTTTTATTCAGTGCCAAAAATCCATAAAGGGGTGAGTCCTCTAAAAGGGCGCCCCATAGTGTCGGGAATAGATTCCCTGACACAAAACATTGGAATATATATAGACAGAATACTGAAAGAGTTCGTTGTGAACCTCCCCTCATATCTGAGAGATACAGCAGACCTCCTTACTAAATTGGAGGGCATCAATGTAGAGAAGGATGTGTGGTTGGCCTCAGTGGATGTGGAGGCGCTGTATAGCAGTATCCCGCACCACTGGGGCCTCCATGCAGCAAAAATATTTCCTCAAAATTTGAGAGGAGCCCAATTGACAAACACATGAACGGGTACTTGAACTATTGGAATTTACTTAACTCAACAACTAATTTCCTTTTTCGGACCCAGGGTCTACCACCAGCTCAGGGGCACTGCGATGGGGAGCCGTTGTGCTCCCACGTATTCAAATCTGTTCCTGGGCTGGTGGGAGAGGGCCCTGGTGTTCGGAGAGGAAATGGAACAATAAAACCAACAATAACTTGTTTTGGGGCGATTCATTGATGACGTCTTCGTGCTGTGGCGGGCACGGAGGCGTCATTCAAGGAATTTATGGGACCCACTGAATATAATCATACGGGCTAAATTCACATATGAAATTCATTGACTGAACTGGCATTCTTGGATTTAAAAATATTTAAAGATAGTATGGGCTTCCTACAAACCTGTACCCATAGGAAGAAAAACAGCAACCAATAATTTTTTCAGAGGGAATCCTCACCCACCCGATAAAATCAAAAAGGGTAAAGGGTCAATATTTAAGAATCCTTTAAAAATTTGTTCAAGGGTGGAAGATTACCACAGACAAGCACGGGATTTGCGCAACAGATTTCAGGAGAGAGGATACCCCTCTACACTTGAATTCTGTCTTTAACAATGCACTATCAAAGGACAGAAATGCATTATTAAATCTAAAGGAGAAAAAAGAAGAAACAACACAGTTAAGGATAATAGGGACATTTGATGACCGTAACAATGAAGTCATGCAGATTTTACGTAAACATTGGGGGATTCTAAAATTAGATGGAGACCTGAGGGACCATTTATCATCAGGACCCCAGGGCACCTATAGACGAGGAAGATCCCTAAAAGATAGATTAACCCACAGTCATTATGTATCTCTGACTCCGAAGGGCACTTGGTTAGAAAGGGAACCCCTAGGCATGTATTGGTGCGGAAGATGCAGTTTTTGTAAACATATGTATCAATCTAAGGGAATTTTAAGAGCAATGTGACAGGCAAGATCTATCCCCTTTCGTGAATTTATGAACTGCCCGGACAGAAGGGGTAGTTTATCTGGGAAATTGGGGTGGAAAACAATATGTAGGAAAGACCCCCAAAACAGTCAGAGAAACTTATAGGAGAACATCGGGGCGATATTAGACATAGACGAGACACCCAATATCCAAACATATTGGCAGGAACATGAAGGAAATTCATCGGAACTGATGTTCCAATGTATAGAAAAAATCAATATGTAAATCTAGAAAGGGGGATATAAACAAGAGACTCCTCCAAAAAGAAACCCAATGGACATACCGTTTCAAATCCTTACAACCGGAGGTGTTTGAATGAATTACGGGTATTTGGATGCTTTAAATATAGACGGTAGAGGACGGAACAGTTTCATATTTTCATATTAACTGAAAAGGGTTGTTTTAAATCAGACATGATGGTCATTTAACCCATGAAGGATAAAACATATATATTTTCTCTGTAATTTGTTCACTATATATTTTATCTAAAATTAAAGCAGGAGGATCAGGGAGAGTGCTGGCAAAAAAATTAATTTCATTTGTTTGACGGAAATTATTTCAGCTAAACGAAGTCTCTGTGTTAGCCATTACAAAAAACAATATATGTGTAATAACATATATATTTGTGGCACTAAGTTTAAAAACTAGGGATAAGTGAAAGGATCCCCTTAAAATTAGCAGGGACCGATTTGGAGAATATGGATAGCGCAGTTAATAGAGCCCCGTCTAAATAATAAGCAAGAGAGAAGCTACTGGAATGCGCATCCCTATGAGGTAACCGTTACCCTGGCATCAAATATACACTTTGTAATGTGCTCGAGGACCTTTGCATAAGAACGGCACAATGTTAAGGTCATGTGACGCGCAGTAGAACCTTTGAGCATGCTCAGTTTGAAGGTTAAGGTCATGTGATGTGCAGTAGGACCTTTGAGCATGCTCAGTTTGAAGGTTAAGGCCATGTGATGTGCAGTAGGACCTTTGAGCATGCTCAGTTTGAATTGGAGGATGCTGATGCAATGAGTGGGGAGGAGAGTGCACACAGGTGAGCTAGACTATTTATAGCCAGCACATACTCCAGTATGCACCTGCATATATCAGAGCAGCCATCGCAAATATGGATATCATCTTACAACTATGAATACCATCCAACAAGAGATACAACTATACTGGACCCCCTGAGGAACCCCTCGGTGTGATAGGAGGAGGGAAACGCGTCGGGGCAGACGTTTAAGGTCGTATAAAGGATTGTCTACCCTTTATATTTATCTATCTTAGGGTAGACCCTTAGGGTCCCTATAAATGATTGTCTATTTTATATTTATCTATCTTAGAGGGGGATTTTTTCAGGTTATATCCATGTCTTTTTTATCCTCGTTTGTCTAGCTCACTAGTTATGGGGTAAATGTTGTATAAAGACATACACACATAAGGAGTCACTACAGGACCCTATTGTATATATTGTATATTTCTCCATATGGTATAGACAACCTTATCAGAAAGAGTGGCAATTATACAGTATATGGAGACTTATCTTGGTAAATAATTAAATTTAAGATATAAGAGAGGGACAGTAGGCTATCATTTAAAGTTGGGCCGACCCATTTTGGGACGTTCCCTGACTGATTGACTGAATAAGAGGGCTGAGCAAGCATTGGGAAAGATCATCCTAAGCAAATGGAATAGCTAACCAGTGAGTATATCCCAAAAAAAATTTAATCAAGATTAAAAATAAAAGTTAGATTTTAGAATAGGGGATTTGTAAAGGTTGCAGTGAATTAAAAACACAGACCCTTTAAATAAAAAAATATTTTTTTCAATGTATAAATTTATTTTTTAAATAAACTGTAACCCGGAAAAGAAACCACCCATTCATGGGTTCTCATCTACCCCAGGGTCAAATTTTAATCTACCCATTTTTTTTTTTGGGGAGACTCCTGGCTTTTTCGTCTATTTTAAATACTTCCCCAAACTTTCTGGCCATTTTTTTCCCCCAATTCAGCTGCACCCCCCCCCCCATTTAGGGAAACCCACCCCCTAGCAATAGAGTCTTACCAAAATAAAATTTTCAGCCCAGTTCCCCCAAAAATCCAAACCCCTTTTTTAATACACAAACTTTGACCACTTATTCCCCCCCCTAACCTCCCGGCCTCTTTTTTTGGGGGCCTCGGGGAAAAAGCAAGAAATTTTCTACCTTGGTTTTTCCTTCCCCTTAGCTTTTGGGCCCCTGAAATAATTTTTTAAGGGACACCCACCAACCTCAAACTTTGAAATTTGGGTTGCCAATGGGACCAAGACGCGGGATTCTCCCCACCCCCCTCCCCCCCTTTCTATCCACGATATGCCCCGAACGGGGGGGGCCCCCGGGAAAAACAACTTTTCACAACCCCCATATTTTTTGACAGATTGCCCGCCTGTATCCCTTAAAAAATTAAACCCCCAAACCCTACCACAAAAACCTGCCCTAGCCTGCCCTGCACTCCTTTTTCCCCCCAACCTTACGGAAAAAACGGGGGTAGTGTCCGGGCTGCAGCCGCAATTTTTCAGAGCGCCCATCCCCTCTTTTTGGCCAATCTTGCAAATTTTTTTGGGGTTTTTCCAGATCGGGAAACAAGTCTCCCTGACTCTTTTTTTGTTTCTACCCTTTTTCCTTTTGCCCGTCCCCCCGCTACTTTTTTCTTTTCCCCGGGCACCTCCAAATGCTGCCATCCGCCCCTGAAACTACCCCCAGTAAGTGCTTGCTAAAATAAGCACAAACCCCGCTCCCCAAGTTTGTAAAAAAAGGTCAAGGGTTGCCACTTGCTCATTTAAAACCAGGACTTTTCCCCTCCAAACAATGCAGGGGCCCACATTCACAAGCATTAAATGCACCATAAAAGGGCTATTAAGGGAAATTTGAAAATTTAAAAAAATTGCTCGGTTCCCCTGACACTTTTGCCAATCATGGGGAAAATTTTAACAAAAAAAGAAAGCCCACAAAAAATAAAACAAAAAATTTTTATTACAATATTCTTCCTTCTAAACTCCCCAAATCTAAAATCCCACATTTAAGACAAAAACACACTTTAAACACAAAATGCACTCACAAGCTTGCACACTCGCTCCTTCATTTTAGTTTTAAACCTTTTTTTTTAAACTCTGTTCTGCGGGTGCGATGAAAAACCACCTTTTAAAAAAAAAAGGGCCCAAAAATGCCCCCACAACAGATGAAAATTTAAGCTCGTTTATTATGTAACCACACCCCAAAAAAATTCACGGTGTAAACCCCCTTGGGATTCAGAAACACACACATTCTAATCATAGGCACAGGGGGTTTTTTAACAAATGCAGAAACCCAAAGATAAACATTTTAAACGAATACAATATTCTAATACACTATGCAATATACAACAAAATATTCTCCCTTCTAAACTCTTTCAATTTTAAATCTCTCGCTTAAGACAAAAACACATTTTTATACAAAAAACACCACAACCCTCACACACTAGCTTCTTTAAATTTTAATTTTTAAACCTTGCAAACCGCCTAAAGCAGGGGCTGCGAAAGATAAAATTTTTTGGGGAATAAAGGACCAAAAACTCACACTAGTGATGAGCGATTAAATTTACTATCGTCATCGGGTCGTTTGGCGTTTATCGAAAATTAATCAATAACATATCCGATAGCCCGATAATAGATTACGCCGATACCAAAAAAAATTCCTTAGGGAAAGGAGGAGAAAACACCTTCATTCTTACACCCAAAAAAGGGATGGAAAGCGGGAATTAAAAACCCCCAACAGCCCAAAAGGATAGGGTTGCTACATTTTAAAGGCCAACACATTTAGGTTAAAAAAAAAGCCACAAAAAAAATCACAGACCATTACTGCCCCCTTTCCCTTGAAAACCACACCTAAAACCCTTTAAAACCCTGCATAAAACCCCACAAATTAAAAAGTGCCAAAGGCAGTTTTAATTACAGCCATCATTTTTACATGAACGGGAAAAGGGAAAATATCCCTGCCCGGGAACGCAGCATGACCCCCAAAACCCTGCATCCCCCAAAATTAAAAAAAGGCCGGAAAAAGGAGTCTTTGAACCCCCCTTTTATTTGAACTGGAAAAAGCCCAATCCCTGTCCTGGACCGCAGTTTTGCCCATTAAACCTGTCCCCCCCAAAAATTTAAAAAAGTCCCCGGAAAAGGATTTTTTCTAAAAACCACCTTTTTTTATTTTAACTGGACTTTGACTAAACCTTTTCCGGGGCCCACAGCAGGACCCCAAACCTGTTTGGACCCACAATCACAAAGGGGGCCTATGCAATTTTAGTACAGTACGTCCTTATTATATTTTTTTTGGTAACTAAACATTTGTTTCCCGATTTTTTTTAAAGGGAAGTTTTAATTATAGTTTTACATTTTTAAACCTTTTTTTTTTTTTCAAGTTTTGATAACATACAAAAAAATAAACCCCCTCCCTCATTTTTTTAAAGGGGGTTTTTTTTTTTTTACACTTTAAAAGGTTTTTAATTCGTCCGCACCACCCCAAATAATAAAAATGCCCTAATCACCCCAAAACATTTTTAAAAGTTTGAAAAGGGAAATTTGCCCTCCTGGCTTTTTGAGATGTTTCCCACCAATAAATTTCCCAATGTTTCTTTTTTTTCCCCCAAAATCCTTCTTAAAGGTTTTTGGGACAGACCCCCCCCGGGAGAAAAAAATGAAGCGACCCCAATTGATTTCCGGGCCCCAAAAAATTTTTAAAAGCCTAAAATTTGTCCCAAATTTTTGTGCCCCACCCCCCTTTTTTGACACAAACTTAACCTCACAAAATCACCTTTTTCAAAATCTGATTTTTTTAAAGAAATTTAAGCTCCCTAAATTCCCCAATGGTGAGAGTAGTGCGGGGCCGTCGGGCCATCGAAAAACACGGGGTCCACTGCCAGGGCCAGACTTACTTTTTGGGTTTCGGTGAGACCCCCAGGCTAGCTCTTCATCAATTAACACGAGGTCCAATTTCCCCCGGGGCCAACTTACAGTGGGTCCCGGTAGAGCCCAGGCAGTCGTCCCCGGGCCCCCAACCTTTTTACAACCCTGTAAAAAATGGCCCTTATGCCCGCAGAAAACCGAAAACATGTCGGGAACCCGAGTCGAAGTGTGATAGCCCCTCCACCTTTCCTCAGTAAAAACATTCAAACCTGGGAAACGCCCCCCCTCCAAAGAGTGCGGACCAATTGAGCTTCACTAGAAATACTGGGGGTTTAACGAAACCCGTTCCACCCAGGGGGCCCTTTTTTCCCTTGGCATTCTTTTTCTCATTTTAAACCAACTGCGGGGGAAAAAGGGTCGTTCTTTTTTTTCCCTCTGTCCTTCTCCATACTCCATGTCCCCTGAATAACCTCATCTGGCCAAGTTTTCCTGAAACCCTTCCCTTGTAAAATTTTTCAGGTTTTTTTTTTAACCAGCTATTTTGTACATCCCCAATTTTTTTTAGTTTTTTTAATTCTAAAAAACACTTTTTAAAATGGGATGGAATCCCACCATGCCCTTTTGGTTTTTTTCTTTTTTAATTGTTTTAAAGGGGTTTGCCCTCAATAGGGGATTGCTAGCTATGTTAAAAAGATCTTCCAAAAACAAGCTTTTATGAAATAATTTCCTTTAAAACAGTGCCCCTCCCTTATTCCTTTTTTTCTGACAACACCAACACCCTTTGGGAGCCACTCTTTGCAATTGTGAAGAAAAATGTCTGTTAGAAACCCCCTTTTTTAAAATAGGCCCTTTTAAAGTTTTAGCTGCATTTCAAAAGAAAAAAATCCCCCCAAAAAATTCAAAACATCCCCAAATACCAATTTTGGGGAATTTTTGGTTGGAAAGGGAACAAATTTTTTTAGAAACAAAAATTTTTTTTAAAAATGGGGACCCGAATTTTTGCGGCATTTAAAAGCAGAAATTCCCCAAAAAAAATTTATAAAAATGACCCCTCACCACTGTTTAAAAAATTTTGGGGGAAAAAAGCCACCCCAAAAAAAGCCACATTTCTTTTCCAAAAGGGAAACCATGATTTTTTTGCTGAAATCTCACAGCAACATGACACCAAAAAATTATAAAAAAATGACTTCTCAGCCCTATTAAAAATTGTGAAGGAGAAAAGCCCCCTTAGAAGCCACATTTCCTGTTCCAAAGGACCATAATTATAGTGAAACTCACAGCAACAATGAACCCAAAAACCATTGACAATGCGAAACTTTTAAAGATAAAAAATGAAAAAATGGAAAAACGGTGTTTGTCATAAACCTGCTGGCTTTTAATTTTCCCCCACAGCCAAAAAAACCAAAACAAAAAAACCCGGGTTTTGGGGAAAAAAGAATTTTAAAAATTGCAGAAGAAAAGATCATTTTAAAAAAAAAAAATTTTAAGAGGACCCTTTCTGTTTAAAAAGGGAAAGTGAAGAAGACCGGGAAAAAATCGGTTTACCTTTGGCAAATTGGGGGGCCCCAACATCATCAGAGATCCATGCCTATTCATCTTTATGAAAGGGCAAACGATCCCCCATTATCTGTTTTAAAGCCGGTCTTTTTTTCCCCTTTAAAAAAATTCCCCCCAGCGTGCTGAAGGTCCGCTCAGATATACGGGTGGCTGCGGGCAGGAAAAACACCCTAAAAGGGGGGCGAGCGAACTCGGGCCATTTTGTCCAATTTTTGAACCCAAAATTCCCAAAATTTGGGCCCGGAAAAACAACCAAAAAAAAACGGGTAGAACGCAGAAAGTCCCTTTCACCATGATCTTAAGCGGTCTCTGTGTGTTTTAAAGTGTGCCCTGCATTGCATGCGTTGGTTAGGGGGTAAATAAAGAATTTTCCCAAAGGGCACCCTTAGGCTTCTTCCACCCTTGGCTGCTGCGGCCCAAAAGGCTACTTGGCACTCTTTTTGCTTTTACTCGATGGGTGTTGTTCCAAACCGTGCATTTGGGGAACCCAAAACAGACGCCAAAATAAAGCTCCATTTATCCCTTTACAATTTTTTCCATTTCCTGCAAAAATTTAAATCTCTATTTTTGGGGGGTGGGAAAGGGAAATTTCTGATTTTTGTTTTGTACCGGGGATCCGGAGGGTTTGGGCCCCCCAAACTGTTTTTTTATTTGATGGCCTTTAAAGGCGAGGATCATTTTTTGGGGGGAAAAAGGACATCCAACAAAACTTGGAAAGGGAGGGGCCTTTATTCTCAAGCCTCTGAGTCGAGGGGCACTAGTAAAAAATCTTTCCCCCCAACTTTTCCCCTTTCCCCCCAATTTCCCCCCCAACCCTTTTTCCCCAAAGGGAGGGGCGTCGGGAAAAGTCGGTGTCTAGGGAAAACTCCTCCTCCTCCCCCTTCCTCCGGCCCCACCCTTTAAAACAGCCCGGGCCTTGGGCCCGAGATTAGCCCCGAACTTTTAATTTCCCGCCTTGCAAAAGCCCTGGACCCCGAACCATTGCCTAATGAAGACCGTAAAAATTGGGGAAAAATGTCCGGGGCCCTTTGGATTCGAAAGGAGAAAAGGCTCGAGGGCCGTCTCCTCCTCCGTCGCTGGCGGGAAACCCGTTGTTTCAGAGTTTTTTCCAACGATCGTTTCCAGAACAAAAACAACCCAATGCTCATGCTACAAGGGGATTATCCCACTGGGCCAAATTTTGGTGGCTTTTTTCAAAAAAGGCAAGGATGGTGCAGAGCTCTTTTCCCCCTCCCCCACCTCCCGGGGGCTTCCCAAAACCCCGAGGGCCGCCCCCCGCTTTCTTTCAGGGCCATGTGTCACTTTGTACTGGGGGAATGGCATTGGGGCCCGCTGCCCCAATCGCTGGAGCATGTTTAAGGTGGAATTCCAGCATTTCCCAAATCAACAATAACGGGTTGCCGGGGAGGCCGAGCTGACCTGCAAAAGCAGGGCCCGGCGGGGCAAACAGGTGGCGAACGGCGGAAGGTGCGAACCAAACCTCGAGCCTTTCCCGCCCGGCTTTCCCGACCCGGGGAAGGGTCTTTAAAAAAATTTCTGGGACGACCAGGTTTTTTGACATGTGCCAGGCAAGGGGTGTGCCCAGCCTACCCATCTTAAAGGGGGGCCAGCAGATTTCGGGCCTTAATTTTTCGGGACACCACCTGCCTGGGACAAGGTTTTTTTGTTTACCCCAGCCCCGCGCTCGGGGCTCGTTTTCGGAGAGGGCCCTCCACCCCCAAACCCTTTTTGGACGGGCTCCAAGACAATTTTAAATTTTAACACGTCCTGGTTTCTCTGGGGACGTGAGGCCCCCAAGGACCTTGGGGGAAAAACCCTCACCAACCCTGCGGTTTTGAAGGGGCAGGGCCCCGAGCCTGAGAGGGCCACCGTCAACCCCCCCCGAACATCCACCCAGCCACCCAGTGAGCTTTTCCTAGATATAGCGGGCCTTGGGCCCTGCTTTACCCATCCAGGGGTCGGTGGTCCGAAGGACTTTTTTTCCTTCCCCCGGGCCCCAGATTCAGACAACCCCGCTTGGAAATTTTTGATTTACACTGGCTGGGCCCCAAGGGAAAAGGGGGGCTTTTTTTGGCAAAGAAAAGCCTGCTCGCATCTGATATTGGGGGCAGGCAAGGGCCCCCTGGTGGCGGGGGCCCATCTTTTCCACCAGACAGGCAACATTTCCAAGGGCCCAAAAGCCTGGAATTGCCCCACAAATTTGGCCTTTTTTGGGTTTTGGGGTGGTTTGGGTTAAAGGTTTCTTTTGCCCCAAAACCCGGAAGACAGAATACTGCCCGCTGTCGGCCCTGCAGGTTTATCAAACTTGCGGAAGGAGAAGGGGGAAAGGGTTGGGGGCCTCTGAAAGTGCTGGTGGTAAATCGGGCGATGGGGAGGCGAAGTGGGGGGCGATCCCGATCAAAAAAATCTGAAGAAAAATGGGCAAACTGAGGAAATTTCTTTTTGGTTTGGGGGAGGAGGAGGGGGGCGGAACAGGGGGTTTTTGACTTTTTTGGAAAGGGCCCGGGGGTCGTCCCCGGCCTTTTTTGGCCAAGTTTGCCCTTTCCCTTTCCCAAAACCCTGCAATCGCTGCATGTGACCAAAACATGTTGGGGGTGGTTAAACAAACCCAAGATTCTTTCCTCTAAATTATGCCCTTTTTCCCCGGGAAGGCGGATTGACAAAACGCTGGGTGAAACAGAGGCTTGCCAAAAAAAGGGCCCCGGGTTGGAGGTTTCCCGGACCCCTTTTTTACGGCGATAAGCGAGGAAACGGGGGGTTTCCCCCGACCGTGGGGTGGGAATCATATCAACGGGGCTTCTGCCCCCACCCCCCCCCCGTTTCCCCTTTTTGAGGGGGGACCCGTAATGACCCAAAACCCCCCGTTTTTCCTCCCCGCCCAAATGATGAAGCGTCGCAAGCAAAATTTTGCTGAAAAGACCACGTTGGATCCGAAAAGTCGTCCCCAAACAACACAGGGGACTTCGGGCGTCCTGACATTCTGCATCCAGGGGCTACGGGCCCACAAGCAAAGGGGCTGCAAAAGGGATTGGCCGACGCTCGGGATTTTTGGGGCCCATTGACCGGGTTCCCCTTTTCCCCCCCTGATGCAAACAGTAACTGGGGGGGCCAGAGGGGAGAAAAATCATCCTCTTTTGGCCTCCCTTTATCTTTTAACATGCTTTTCCCGACCCCAACCGCATTTTTTTCATCAAAAGGTCTTCCCAAAAAAGGGTTATCCACAGTGGTGGGAAAACGATTTTACATTTGGGCGCCTTCATTCATGTTGGACAGATGCTGTTTAAGCTGAGAAAAACATTTGTGGCCGGGGACTGGAGGACGAGGAGAAAAACTTCGGATGCAGGTTTGCCTTAACCACTTTAAGAACAGTTTGGCGACGCTGTTCGTTACTGAGATTTTACAGGGCCCTGACCCAGCGATGACAGGCCTTTAAAAGGGCCTGCAAACTTTACAAACCGCGGCCTTTTCGGTTTTTCGCCAGCACGGAAGGGAGCACCTTCTCTCATTTTAAACCCCAACCTCCATGCCAAACCCCCCTTTTTGCTTTGCTTAATTTACCTGGGTTTTTTTGCTCCATGTTCCCGAAAGATAAAATTTGAAGGGTATTTGGGGGTTTTGGAACGCTCTTATTAAAAACGGCAAATCACAAACTATTCTCAAATTTTCCCAAATCAAAACAAAATTGTGGGGTTTTTTTTTTCAAAAATTTTAAAATGCATGGGTGGCTTATCAAAAAAAAACTGGACTGGGCAAAGTGAAAAAAACCGTATCCTTTAAATGTAAACTGAAATCAAAATGGGGTTTTTGGGACCTAATAAAAAAGACCTTCCCGTTATTAGAAAAGACTTAAACCTAATTTTAAGTTTAGACCCTTTCCCAATATCCAAGGGAAAATTTCAAAAGAAAAAATGTTTAAAAATAAAGCATTGCAATGCAATTTCTTTCAATAAAAATATCCAGTATTCCTTTTAAAAAAGTTTGTCTGTTCGTCCCGGGGCCCCCCCCCCCCTCCCCCCCTCCCCTTAAATTTACAGCGGTAATGCTCCTTTAAAAAATTTTCTGCCTAACTACCTTAAAAATCTAAAAATCTCTATCTGAAATTCTAAGGATACAGCTAAAAGTAGAGCTGTTCCCGTTAACAAATTTTAATAATTTCGCTTAGCTTATTTGCCAGAGGCAGAGCGCACGTCCTACTCTTTGGATACTGACACAAAACCCCGATCATGAACAGGAAAAGGGGGTTCCCATGTAAAACGGGCATTGGATTTTTTCCCGCCAACGCAACCAAAACACATCCCAGTCATGACGTCGCACACCATCTCCCCCCCTGCTCTATTTTGTAAGCTGATTTGCCGGCCCCCAAAAAATTTGACAGGAAGCGCCTAAAATGGCGCGATATTAATAGATTATGCACAGATTTTAACCTAAATTATCGTGTGATCTTAAAAATCCGATCAACGTAAATACCGTGCCGATTTCAACTTTGTCGATAATAATCGCTCAACACTACTCAGCACAGATGCAATTTAAGCTCCACTGGTTAAGTAACCACACCTCTACTAAGTTACCTTTGTAAAACACTTGACACAGCACACACACTTAGCAAGTATATCTATTCTCCATGTGTTTTTTAAAAAAAACACAATTGGTAATACAGAAGAAAAAAAAAAGATATAAATTTGATATCACTGTAATTATACAAAGATTAAGCACACAGCAATATAATTTTACAGTTATGACAGGATCTAAGAACAGTGCAGTGGAATTTAATTCCTTCTGAAATGTTTATTAGACTGTGAGTAATGTACAGTATGGATCAGATGTCATCAATCTTTAATAACTTACTAACTATAATTTACATAATGCATACACTAGTAACCATAGAATCCACTGATATGGCACAGTCAAATGGCCGTGACGTGTCCTTTGCTACAGATCTGCAGTGACACATTTCTTAGAATCTTGTACCAGTCGTTTCTGGGTAGACACAAATATTTCTTGCGGGCATGTAGAGGCAGCATGTAGAGAGCTACATGGCAGCAGTAGCCTCATTTTTTTGACAAATTACTGGGATTTTTGTGCTCAGTGGGACATTTTAATACTGTCACTTATTAAAGAAACATTATTTTATTGATAATGTTGCTATACTCTATCTTAGTCACCGCACAGTAGGAGTAGGTCAATCTCCTCTATATAAAGAAAGAAGAAAACTCTGAAAGACTTGGTGCAAAACTGGTTTTAGTTTGGTTTTCTTGATTTGATTCATATTCTGTTTACTGTTTTTTTTCTTTTTTTTTTTTATGCAGACACTGTTATAAGGGACTAGGAATGTCTGATGGATGGCATGAAGATCCTGTACCTACTTACCCTACCACTAGAAGTTCCACCAAGGAAGTGCGGAAGAGCATAAAAAGCAGTGAGCTCACTATAGTATATGTATAGAAATATTTGTCTGGAAATGTAGATACATGTATATATTGTGTATATTTATACTGCAGAGTTCCATTATCACCTGAAAATTAAAACAAATTGGAATTTTAGTAGTCCAGGGTCTGTGATAAATTTTAGGGTATGTTCACGCAGCTTATTTTCACGCTTAATTGCGGCGCACATTTCGGCACGTATAAAGCAAAATACTCGGCGAAATGCATGCTGAAATTACGGTAATTCATAGCTCTCATAGAGAGCTATGAATTACGCGTTGTCTCGAATTACGCCTCTACAATATGATCGTTTCTTAGCCCCATGCTTCCAAAACAGCTGGTGTATTGCAGCGCGTACCATAAGCGCCCCAATACACCGTGTGAACATACCCTTAGGTTATGTCTACACGTCATTGGACAAAAAAACCTCACTGAAAACCAAATCCTAAAAACGTTCATAAAACGGAGTTTTTTTTGTCCACTACCTGTCAAAAAAAGTCATTTTTTTGGCGCATTTTTTCTGAGAAATACAAAGCATTATAATTGCTATGGATTTCTACCAAAACACGTGCAAAAAAAGTTCCAAACAGTCCAGTGCTTTACATATATTCCAATTTTAATTTTTTACCCTGCTCACTAATTTTTTGCAAAATTAAAAAAAAAAAAAAAAACGACCAGCAAATAAGCGAGCAGAATAAAAAGTTCTGTGGAGACTACATAACGTTTTACTATTAAAATAGAGGGGTTTTTTTCAGGGTTTTTTTTCAGCATTTTTAGAAAACGAAAAATGCTGAAAAATGGCCGTTTTTGTGTGCTGTGAAGACATCGTCTTAGAGTAAATGCGAATGGAACAGATCTGTTGCTCGTTTTCCATTAAACATTAGGTATTAAGTATTGGCACTGGTTAATAAGATGTACATTTGTCATGATGAAGGGTGTGCAGTTTTATTGGTAGTGTCAATATTAATGTGTTGTTTTCTTTGATACCCCTGCCCATTGTCCTGTCATACTCTTTATGTGCCCTGAATCAGATGATCAGACACTACTACAGTTCGCAACTAATCCTGTTTAATTCTGTTTAATGTGTATACTGTATTTTCTGTGTATTCAGGCTGCTCAGATGTGAAAGAGGAAGGTCTAGAGGCGCAGATTAACCGACTGGCCGAGCTGATCGGGAGACTGGAAAATAAGGTGATTCTTTGTGCTCTGGGTGTGAACGTGCAGCATAAGAATGTAGCTGCAGCCAGCATTATACTTCTGTGGGTTCAGAGGAAATATGTGAGATGACGCAAAGTAGTAATATCATTTATCTGCTGTATACACTGGGGTAACAAGTCTGAATCACTACACTGCAAAGCCAGTGCCATTTAGTTCCTTACTATTGCTACCAAAAGTGTAATTATGGAAATATATACCTGGTTAAGCTGGAACAGCAGTGAAGTATACATCCTTTAATCACAGTTTATTTCTATGCCATCTGGTACATATTTAATAGTGCCACTCTAATATAGGTATTGTGACTGATATTGCAGCTCAAAACCTTTATCAGCTAGTTGTGCAGGCTAAAAAAAAGCCATCCTTTTTTAAAGACCTTGACAAAGTGTTGTTATATGTGATATGGCCATATGTCATGTTCTTATTGGTGTCCTGTGATACGGAGGTGCCAGGTGTCAAGCATACAGATACACCTGGAGAGCAGATGTGTGTGAATGCTGATGTTGGTAGACCATATACATTCACAGCTTTCTCTATTGCTCACTTTGGTTACTTGGACAGTTCTCCTCTTATCACAAGATCCCTTCCCAAGAAAGTTCTCCCGTTCTGCCTCTTAAGGCTTCCTTATCTTTCACTCTCTATATTAGCGATCCCCAACCTTTTTTCCACCAGGTACCAGTTTTAAGCAAGACAATTTTTCATGACCCAGTCTGGGGTGGCAGGAGATGAGGGGGGTGGGGAATGGAGGAGGTTGGAGTTTTAGAATCACGGGCATAAAAAAAAAAACACAAAGTGCATACCGTGTCATTTAGGGGTATGGGCTAACCAGTATTATATAACTGCA
>JAODAL010055722.1:0-23757 GCA_025379985.1 Phyllomedusa bahiana
CCGGGGTTTTTGAGCTTGTAAAATTTAAGGACCGCTGAGTTAAAGGGTGGCCTACCATCACATTAGGGGATCACATTACAACAGATAGGATGCTGACATCTCTCCTCTTCTTTCTTGTTTACAGATTGTCCCATATCCGGCATTATGTCCATGCAGGTGGTTCTCTGGTCATTTATGATTATATTTAGTGTATATCCATATGCAACAGATTTGTTGCAGAAATTTCTGCACCTTACAGTATGTCCAGCCAATCTGAATGAGGTTATATTGGTGGCAATACATGGATTTTTTTGCATGCTCCATTCATATAAAATTTTTTATAAATATGCCTGGTACAATGCCATGTACACTTAAAGGGGTTGTCTCACTGCAAGTATTGCTTTTTATGTTAAAAATCTTGCAAAAACAAGTCACTTTACAATATATGTCCATTAACAGTGTCCTACCTATTCTGAGATATCCCCTCTTGTATGGGCAGCATCAGCTCCTCTGGTCACTATAGCTACAGACCTGTGCAATCTCTCCTGATAGGCTGCCAGCACTGGTTGCTATAGCTCCAGACCTGGCTTCTACTACAGCCTAGTGGAAGCCAGTAAACACGCCCCTGAATTCAAAATGACACCAAAAAAACAGGACTGAGGTAAGATGAATCAATGTAGCGAGACAACCCCTTTAATCTGTACTGCAGGACACTGGCTCCTTTAGATCTGTATTATGATGTTGTAGATGAACTTGTAGTCAGGTATAGACACCAAAACCATGATTAATTTTGATGCTGATCAATATATTAAGCTGGACTCAGCCAAGCTACATACCCTGTGCTAACGAAACATAATCCTAATTCATGCTGCTTTAGCCAGTACATGGCTACCTTGACGGCGTGTTATAAGCTAGGCACACTTTAAAGGTATAGTGTCTTACTAAGTCATTTATTATACACCAAATCTTCATTGATTTAGCCTTAGATCATAACACACTGTGTAAATCTATATTGTCTTACAATCAGCCAGCAAATCTATCTTGTGATAGGAATCCCACGCGCATTCTCTCACCCTCTCTCAGTTTTATCTCTCAAAGCAGCAGTCCAGAAATGATAAGAAAACTGACAGTTTTTTATTATTATATTTTTTTGCCTGTTGTTGCCCTCTTGGCGGTCTCCATCTCTCCATCTCTGCCATCAGCAGCGCTGAGCTTCTGTGATAAACATTATTTACTTCCCACTCTGTGATCAGAAACAGTAACTCTCTCTGTTCTGACCCCTGACCCTCGCCATTGTGCTCCTACAACAATGTAACACTTAGCTGATCGATACATACTGAGGAATTTGTTATTGATGCTGTGATATAAATGCCACATAAGGTATCACATCACACATCAGAGGGCATCACTTATGTGTGCATCCAGCAAATGAATCATGGAAGCAGCTGGAATTATTACTGTCTCATACATCTGCTGCAGATCCTTATTTTTTCTTGGTCTTTGGAGTATTTATTCGGTAGACGACTTTGTTTCTTGACAATTTCATTAAATGTTCTTTGATTATTCTGTATAATTAAGCTGGCAGGCGAACAGGAACCGCCATGTGACATTGGGACAATCCAAGCAGTAGATACATGTTTTATAGATGGCGATTAAGAGCAGATCTCCACATTTAGACAATATTTAACAGTTTATGTAAAGAATTAATCGACATAGAAAGGCAATAAGCTTTATAAATCTATTACTTGTCGGGTACAGATCCGGAGTTACATATATTACAAAGCTGCACCCACTGTTTAGCTATTCAGCTAGTTGTCTCATGAAACGGTCTAGGGCACGGGTGTCAAACAGCGGCCCTTCAGCTGTTGGGAAACTACAACTCCCATCCTGCATTTGTATAATCTATAACAGTGGGCATGATGGGAGTTGTAGTTTCCCAACAGCTGGAGGGCCGCAGTTTGACCCCCCTGGACTAGGTGTAAGACCTTCTTTGAACACAGCAACCAATTACAGTTTACATTTTTTCAGAGCACTATATATGATGAAAGGGGAGCTGTAATTGGTTGCTATGGGTAACAAAGAAAGTCTTGTACCTAGACAGTTTTCATACATGCCCCCCCCCCGCACTGTTTTCAAACCAATCCTGAAAAGAAATCAGACAATGTTCCGATAACTGTATATAATGATGAGATATTTTTAGCAATGAAACCTGCAGAAATGAAAAGGCAGCTCCTGAGTAGACATGCTGAACAGTGTTAGACTGTGGTGTCTGGGTTCAGCAGTGGAGTTGATTCCTGGGCACCACCAGTGAAGTTGATTCTTGAGCACCACCAGTGGAGTTGATTCTTGGGGTAACCAGTGGACTTGATTCTTGGGGTTACCAGTGGAGTGAGGTCACCAGTGAAGCTGAGTCTTGGGGTCACCAGTGGAGTTGAGTCTTGCAGTCACCATTAGAGTTGATTCTTGAGGTAACCAGTGAAGTTGAGTCTTGGGGTAACCATGGAGTTGATTTTGGATCACAGTGGAGTTGAGTCTTGGGGTCACCATAGGAGTTGATTCTTGAGGTAACCAGTGAAGTTGAGTCTTGGGGTAACCAGTGGACTTGACTCTTGGGGTTACCATTGGAGATGAGTCGTGCAGTCACCATTAGAGTTGATTCTTGAGGTAACCAGTGAAGTTGAGTCTTGGGTTCACCAGTGGAGTTGATTCTTGGAATCAGCAGTGGAGTTGAGTCTTGGGGTCACCATAGGAGTTGATTCTTGAGGTCACCAGTGGAGTTGAGTCTTGGGGTCACTAGTGGAGTTGATTCTTGGGGCTCATTCTATAGCTACTGTAAATGAAACTCATACTACACAAGACTTTTGCACTCTGCCTCTTGCTTTGTTCCTCTCTTTCTCTGCCTTTTTCCCTAAAAAGCAGCCCCAAGCCTGCCATGCCCAGGAGCCCAATATGCTTAGGGAACCAGCAGGGGTGTCTTCCCAGTGGGCCCCTCTTTATCTGAAAGTAAAAAATCAGCATATTCTACTTTTCTGTCTGCCATAGATTTCTGTGGAGTACTTGCACCTACAAGAAGCAAAACGGAAAGCGCTCACCACATTCTCCTCTGTATTAACTTGGATGCTTCCAGCTTCCAGCTGGGTAACCTTCCTCCGTTAGTAACATAACATGCAGTCTATCACAAAGGGCACATTTACATATTAAAAAATATATGCAAGATCATTGCGTAAATTCAAACCTTTCGGTGTTCTTGTTTCTAGTTGGTAGATCCAGAAGGCCTCCCTTGTACGTAAATAATGTTCACGGTCACCTCCACTTTGGTAACATTTCACTTTTTCAATACCAGTACAGGTGAAGCCCTCTGTTTCCCCAGCATGCACCTCTATAAAGTGCCTGGCTGCACCCGAATGGGAAATGTGTCCCTATCGATACTGTTAAGGTGTTCTGATATGCGAACTTTGAGTTTCGTTTTGTATTTACCGATTTAAATCTTTTTACAATTTGTACAAGTTATGGCATAAATTGTGTAATCCGTATCACAATTAATAAAATCATTGATTTTATATGTCTTATTATTATTCAAGTTGCCAAATTCCATGCATTTTTTCGAGTATTTGCACATACCGCATCTTTTTTTATTGCAAGGAAAAAGCCATTTAAATTCAACCATGTTTTGTTTTTTGTTTTTTTTTTTACGAAAAAATGACTAGGAGATAAATCTAAGCCAATAGTACATTTCCCCTTGGCTACCAAGTTTAATTCCCTCATCTAGAATATCTGCTAGGATGGAATCCTGCCTAAGTATGTTCACATTCTTATAGAAAATCTTTTTTATCTGTTCATATTCCGAAGATATTTTTGTATCATACTACACCTTAAATTTCCCAGTCTTCTGGTTATTAAAGTTCTAAAAGACTTTGCTGTGTCCTTCCTTTCATCCTTTCTTTAGCTTGTTTTAGCTGTAATCTGTGTAACCTCTCTCTCCAAGTTTTATGGTCAATTATGTCTACCTGCAAACTATAGTCCTCCATCCTAGTACATGCTCTGCATGCGCAGTTATATTCTCCCATTGGAATGGAATTAAATTATGCGCCGGATGGCAACCCGTTGGCAAAGCAAAATTGTATTGCCACTTGTAGGTTTTCTAAAGAGGGTGGTAACAACTCTACCTCCCCCCCTATACCCCTGAGTAAATACCCAAGAAAGCCATGTGTACACAGTCAGTCGAATATGTGAATTTTAAAATTGACTTGGTTAGCATTAAGATAAGAAACAAACTCTGGTATGGACGTCAAAATCGCGACCCCAAACAATCAAGAGGTCGTCGATGTACGCCCAACCAGATAAGTTGGTCAGAGAAGGGGTTGCAAACATTATAAATAAATTGATGTTCCCACCACCCCATAAATAAGTTTGCTATAGACGGTGAGGCGGTGGCCCCCATGGGTACCCCTGAAAGTTGCAGATAAAATACATCATCAAATGAAAAATAGTTACTTTTTGGAGCAAATGATCAATACAATCTAATAGAAACAACTTTAGTTCTCCACTATATGATTTGTATCTTTGTAAATGGTATTCAATTGCGGTCCTAACTAAATGCTGGGGAATGCTTGAATAAAGACTAGCTACATCTAGGCTAAGCCATGAGTAATTAGGAAGCCACTTACTTGCACCTATGCTTGGTCACCACTTTATACAAATCATCTATACTAATGCCATACTGACTTATGACTTATGGTATTATGTAACCCCCTCGAATGTACAGCGCCCTGGAATCAATGGCGCTTTAAAATAATTATTATTAATAATAATAATAATAATAATATTGCTGGAGAGGATAGAGGCGGGGGTGACCCATTCTAACAATCATTGAGGCTTCTCACTGATTTCTAATGCTTAGGACAATAAGGCATCACACTACAACTTTGGTAGCTTGAACCAGTTAATAGATGATAAGATAAAAGTTAGGTTGGAGTCCATCTGTTCTCACTGTTGGATCCTTGGAAGAGCAAACCAAATGGATAGGACGTTCTTCAGCAGCGCACCTATGGGACAGGAACCTTCCTCTACACCCTCGTGCTCTAGTCTCACTTTGTCTTCCTTAGTATTGGCTCTTCTGGGTGTCTTCCACTACTCGTTTGCTTGGCCTGAACACTGTGGGTCCCTTTTTGGTGGGTACCCTTGCTCTCTTTTCTCCCAAGAGCAACTTACCACTTACTTTCCTTTTCCCACGTTCATATCGCTCCTGCTCTCTCTCATTGTACCTCCACACCTTCTGTCCTGAGGGTGAAGTAACGGTTTCATACCTACAGATTTGTAGCCTATTTTGTGCATAGGTGGTGAATGTGAATGGCTGGAACGCCTATTCAAATCTTAACAGCATCCTAACTCATTGTGGAACAAAAAGCCCAGAGTGATTATTAAGATCTGTTGAAGATATAAGGTCCTGCTGGAATTGTGCTGATGTTTTTTTATGGAAAAATCTGACATTTCAGCACTAACAAAAAACAATTCTTCAGAATTAATACTTTCCAGTTAAGGGAAGTTCCTCCAAGTTAACGCGACCTTTTTGCCAAATAATTTTTCATTTCTCTGGTTTTTGTACAGTTTATAGTATGCTACTTCCATTCTCCCCTTTAGTTTGACATAAAATAACAGGACACACTAATTATGCAGTTGCAAATGACAACTTTGTACTGTTGTTATTAGTGTAAGTCAACAGCAAACTCTCATTTCAGTATTAATGGGCTCAGTAAGGGTAGAGAAGGGAGCAAAGAGCAACTCAATCATTTTCATGTTTTTAATGTTGCCCCTTGGTCACTCAGTTGAATGGGGGCCGCAGACCGGAGCTGAGATAAGGGATTGTTTTGTTACAGAAACGCTGCAGACAGTTTTCATATCACAAGATTGTGGCTTTGTAGATTACCACTGATGTCCTCAGATAAGTACATTCTCTTTTCTAAATTTACATCTTGCTTTCTGCATGGAGGAGATAAAAGGGGAGTTAGCCACTACCTGAACTTCACTAGAAACCACATACAGTCAGGTGAAAATGTTTACTTGTAGATCTGGAGGCGACTTCTGATGATGCAAACTATCATTTTATTGAGAACAGTCTATATCATTTATTCTTTAAACTAATGCATAATTGACTATACTTAAAAAGAAAGTGTAATGTATTGACTTCTAGCTTATAATTTACAATACAAATGTATATACAGTAGTCCCTGAACATCAGTATTCCTACATGATCACTGTATGAAACCATAAGGGTATGTCCCCACTGCACGGATTTTCGGACGGTTTTTCAGTCGGTTTGCGATTTTTCAGACCGCCTGAAAAACCGGCCGAAAATGAGCACAATGGGTCTCTATGGAAAACCCGTACAGCAGTCCCCACTGCACGGGTTTTCCGCCCAGGCGGAATCTGTGCTTCTCAATGGGATGGGGAAGGGCGCTTCTCCGCTCATCGCGGAGAAAAGCCGTCCCCCCCACGGCCGTGGGGACGGGCGCAAAACAGGACAAATACCGGCCGGTTTGTCCTATGCCGTGTGAACGCGCCCTAATTATTCAACTGGTAATTGGTTTTAAAGCCACAAAATGTCACCAACATAATGCAAAATGAAGACTAAAGAAAAAGAAGCAGATAAATAATATAGGAAAAGTGCGTCCTTATATATAACAGTCAGAAAGAGCTGCTTGAAGCTGGAAATCACTTTCTCTAAGGAGTATGAAAGCTTCTTTGTGTCATGTACAATGTACAATGTACCAGAAATATAGAAAATGGAGCCCTCACCCGGTGCACAAAGGAGCCACTCATCCCAACACATGTAAAGGGCAGTACAGAAAATGTAGTACAGCACTCTACTGTAGAGAGGTGCTACCAGGGGCATAACTAGAGAAGCCTGGGCCCCATAGCAAACTTTTGGATGGGGCCTCCTACGCCCCCGTCGCTCGCCTCCCCGACCACGAACATTTACCGGGACATACAGTTACTAGATAATACAAGGGGCAAATACCTCACCATACTTATCACCATCATGCTGCTACTATAAAAATCCGATTATACCAAAACCAATAGTACCGCCATACAGTGACCATATAGTGGTATGTACCAGTGTACACAGACTCTGCTGATATATAAGTGATTATAGTGCAGTTACATCTTGTGACTCACAGGTGACTTTTCTCTGACAAGTCATTGACTTTCCATGTTGTTCTGCATCCGGTCTAGACCGCCATGATGGCTTCTCCTGGCTACCACTTGTCCCTGCACATTTAGACACAAATATATTAAAATCCTCACTTTTCCAGCACCTCACTCACTGCCCCCCAGGCCATATGGGATCCATTTAGGCAGGCAGGGTTTAGGTAGCTATAGTACCCCATATAGATAGGCAGGCAGGGTATAGGGGCCATATAGGTAGGAAGGCAGGATTCAAGTAGCTATAGGGCCATATAGGTAAGCAGACAGGGTTTAGGTAGATATAGGAGCCGTATATGTAGGCAGGCAGGGCTTAGGTAGTCTATAGGGGCCCCATACAGGCAGGCAGGGCTTAGGTAGTCTATAGGGGCCCCATACAGGCAGGCAGGGCATAGGGTAGGCTATAGGGGCCATATATATAGGCCGGCAAGACATAGGGAAGGTTATAGGGTTCCCATACAGACAGACAGGGCTTAGGGTAGGTTATAGGGTCCTCATATAGGCAGGCAGGGTTTAGGGCAGGTTATAGGGTCCCCAAATAGGCAGGCAGGGCTTAGGGCAGGTTATAGGGTCCCCATATAGGCAGGCAGGGATTAGGGCAGGTTATAGGGTCCCCAAATAGGCAGACAGGGCTTAGGGCAGGTTGTAGGGGCCTCATACAGGCAGGCAGGGGGCTTCATTAATGTTAAAAAAAATAATCTCTTGCTCACCTGCCCCACGCTCCCTCACTGCTCAGCTCCCGAGCAGTATGTGCTCAGCGCGAGTGGCACGATGACATCACATACTGCTCGGGAGCTGAGCTGCGAGGGAGTGTGGGGCAGGTGAGCAAGTGGGCCGGTGCCTGCTAGGCTTAAGGCCTGGCAGCAGGGGCGTTGCTAGGGCCCTAAAACATCCGGGGGCCGGGCCCTCTGTGTTGTGGTTGCTCAGTAGGACGGGGTTCACACGGCACTTTTTACGCCACATTGTGAACTGTGTTATGTATTTTTACAGAGAACAGCGTATGTTTCTGGCAGCTTATTTTCCACGTAGTCCACATAGATCCTTTACATCACCTAAGCAGTGCAGTGTAGAAGGGTAATCAGCGCTGATAAATTTACTTTTTCAAAACGTCTCACCTACGTATAACACAGTAATACCCCTAAATAATAGTCATACAGGTACCAAATATCACACCTATACATGGAGCAAATATACCATATGTATGATTGTTACTAAAGAAGACGCCTTTTCTGATCAAAGTAGTTCTCTTTCCTTTTTCTCCATCCGGCCCAGACCACCATGATGACTTCTGGCCAAACATGTCTTGCAGAATTTACCACACAAACATTTTAGAATCCTCACTTTCCAGACCTATATTCCTTGCTGGGGGTGGAGGGGTTATAATACCTACCTAAAAAATACCTAACAAATGGTGGCCTATATAGGAAATCATGGTTATGCTCCATCCTCCACAGCAACCTGCTTTCCTACGATAGAAAAGCCAGGTGGCAGTTATATATGCTTCCCCCGTAGGCTGGTGGATACATAGGTCCCCCAGTAGGTAGTTTTTGGTACCACCAGTATGTGGATAAGTACATAGACAGGCACAGGGCTTCCCCCGTATATAGCCAGGCACAGGGCTTCCCACAGGGATTAGCCCCGACACAGGGTTCCCCCAATATATAAACCAGGCACAGGGCTCCCCACAGTATATTGCCAGGCACAGGGCTCCCCACAGTATATAGATAGGCACAGGGTTACCCCACATAAAAAAGCCAGGCACAGGGCACCCCACAGTATATAGTGAGGTACAGGGCTCCCCCCAGTATATAGTCAGGCACAGGTCTCCCCACAGTTATATAGCAAGGCAACAGGGCCTCCCCAGTATATAGCCAGGCACAGGGCTCCCCACAGTATATAGCCAGGCACAGGCCTTCCCACAGTATATAACCAGGCACAGGGCTCCCCACAGTATATTACCAGGCACAGGGCTCCCCCCAGTATATTACCAGGCACAGGGCTCCCCACAGTAGATAGCCAGGCACACGGCTCCCCACATAAAATATCTAGGCACAGGGCTCCCAACAGTATATAGCCAGGCACAGGGCTCCCCACAGTATTCAGCCAGGCACAGGGCTCCCCAGTAACAAATAACTGTCAGCTGAACTCTGTGGGGGCACACTGATTCACAGAGCTGACAGTCTACAGTTATAATTGAGATCAAGCCCTGTGGGTCAGATTATATAATGCTGCTCAAATATAATTGTAGACTGTCAGCTCTATGGGTCAGTGTGGGCCCCCAGAGCTCAGCTGACAGTTATGCTGCAGTCAGTTACATTTTTATTGGCCCCCAGATATGTCCTATTAACTTATAACAAGTGGCCCTGCTCAAGTACCTGATACAGCTGCCGGCTGTTCTGCGCGGGCACTCGCTGACTAAGAGGAGGAGGAGCGTGCAGGCGCCAACGTCCAGGGCTTACTGCAGCCTCGCTCCTCCTGCTCCTCCTCCACAGAAAGCCCCAAGGGAGCTCTCCTGAGTCCTGACTGAGCCCCACAGTGGCAGGAATCACCAGCAGCGCAGATGAGAGGTTACGCTGAGGCTGCTCTCCTCCCGACCCTGCGCAGAGCGCATTGAAAAGGAAGCTCAGCAGCCAGCAGCTCAGAGGAGGAGGCTGCTCTCCTCTTGATCATGCACTGCAGCACAGGGAGCCCGGCGGCACTGAGCGGAGCAGCGGACATTTAATTTAGTAGTCGCGCACCGCATCGTTGGTTCTCAAAGAGAACAACAATGTGGCGCCGCGCTACTATAGTGTATTTAGGGGGCCGGGGAAAGAAGAAACATTCGGGGCAGCAGGCAAATATTATTCGGGGCACGAGCCCCGGATATATCTGCCTAGCGACGCCCCTGCCTGGCAGAGCTCTGCTAACATCGGGCAGTCCTGTGTCTGAGCACTTGGGCCGGAGGGCCCGGGTGTTCAGATGCAGGATGCGCCGGGCCCCGCTACTCCGCCCCACCGAGAATGAACTGTTATGAGCCCGGGCCTCGTGGCAGCTGCCAGTCTCTACCCGGTAGTTACGCCCTGGGTGCTACCCAGACCACCAATCCACTGCATAACACTTCAGTGATTACAAATGGTTTACAAGTAAAATGTTCATGATCAGAGCCATTTTTTCCATTGGGCACACTAGGCAGTGGTCCAGGGGCCTCACAAACATAGGGGGCCTAGGTTGTAAATGGATTCCTGGGTTGGGATTGCTTATCTAGCTGTTTTTCTATTCTTAGGAAGTGCAAACAGTTAAGAACTATGGTGGAGCAGGAAGCCATTGGCTCCCCGCCCTGCTAGTTAGTCTTTTAGGCTGCACACTACCAACAAGTCATCAGAATTAGGTCCCGACATAGGTGGTGTAATGATATGGGCGTGCTATGAGGTTGATAAGAGGCATGGCCTCAGGTGTGATGTTTTTGGGCAGGGCCCACTGCAATGCTATGCCCAGGGGCTCACAATGCTGTTACGACGGCTCTGTTCATGATAATTGGTAGGATTTTTCATCAATCACATAAGCCGCAGATCAGCAGTGTCTGTGCATTATATGGTGAGTGTGGGTCAAGATACAATGTCCCAGGAAAGAAAATATTTTATCCTGAGGTCATTGTAACTTGGAGGAGCACTGTATGTAAAAGCAAAATAAGGACCCATTCACATTTCGTGTTTGTCCTTCATTGGTGGTATCTGTTAGCAGCAAATTATCCAGATCATTATCCAGTAGTTGAACAGCAAAAGGAACTTTATTCTTGAAGAGAACAAGTATAACTTCTCAGCACACATGAGAACATGTCTGAATCTATCAGTCCATCTTCAGTAAACAAGATCTGTGTCTTCCTCTCAGTTTTTTTTTTTTTTTAAACAGCCTAACTTTATCAACAATGACAATATCCCTTGACAAATAATATAATAATAATCTTTATTTCTATAGTGCCAACATATTCCGCAGCACTTTACAAATTCAAGGGTAAACATACAGTCATTACACATTAAAAGTACTTACAAATGAGACACAAGGTGTGAGGGCCCTGCTCGTGAGAGCTTACAATCTATTTAGGGTGTTATGGGTGAAACATACGGTAGAAGTGCCAAGTTTACAATGGTCCGGCATGTTTCATAAATAGGGGGTGGTTTACATGAAAAATGGATGAACCTGCCACTCCAGACTGTACATCTATATACAGATAAGTGCCTCTGAGTGCCCAAGTGCAGGGAGTGACAGATGTGTGTGATAGCAGTTAGGGATCTTGGTGGGCCAGACCGAGAAGTCTTAAAACTGTGAGGGTTGTGAATGTGCCTGATCGCCCGCGGTAGCATATTCCAGAGAATTGGTGCCGCACGTGTGAAATCTTGTAGGCGGGCATGGGAGGTTCGGATGATTGAGGAATGTAGTCTGATATCATCAGCAGAGCAGAGAGCACGGGTAGGGCGGTAGACAGAGACTAGGGAGGAGATGTAGGGAGGAGCAGCGCTGTGGAGAGCTTTATGGGTGAGAGTGCTGAGTTTATAACTGTATCCTGTACTGGATGGGCAACCAGTGCAGTGACTGACACAGGGTAGAGGCATCAGTATAGCGGCTGGAGAGAAAGACAACCTGGCTGCTGCATTCTGGACAGATTGGAGAGGGGAGAGTTTGCAGAGAGGGAGACCGATAAGCAAGGAGTTGCAGTAGTCAAGACGAGAAAGAATAAGAGCAGTAAAGGCTCACACATGCAATACATACAGAAGTGGTTGTTGCACACAGTAATAAGTATTATTCCAACACCCCCACTCAACAACTACTTATCCAATTAGACCCGCCACCTTCCTGAAATCTTCAAACTTGGTTCTTGGCAATGGCTTGTCATGGCATCAGCTATCATCTTGTCAGTTTCGCAGTAGACAAAGTCAATGATACCATGTTCCACTAAATCTCGCAGGTGGTGATGTCTTACATCAATGTGTTTAGTCCTGGCATTGATCCTTTCACTGCTGGCGCGTTTAATACATCCTTGGTTGTCTTCATAAATCGTAACAGCTTGAGTTGGAGTTTTACCAAGATCCTCTAACAGTTGGTTCAACCAAATTACTTCTTGACTGGCATGAGCTGCAGAAATGTATTCTGCCTCTGTAGATGATAACGCAACTGACACCTGCTTTCTGCTTGACCAAAAAATTGGACTTTCTCCTAATTTAAATTAAGTAACCGCTTGTTGACTTTCGATCACTTAAAATTTCCCCGGCCCATCTGCTTCCACTAAGCTGTGAGTTTTAGATCACCATTTTTGCAGTTTTTTTGGGTTTCCCCGTTTTGATTTTGCTTCAGATTTTTAAAAGGACCTTTTAAAAACTGCTTTCCCAAACTCTTTGAACGTGTTCTTACTTTTTAAACACTCGGAAACGTATACCCATTGTCGCTGGATATCGGGACGATTATTTGGCTATTTTAAAAAAAGTCCCCCCAAACGTTTTTCCCTGTAACTCCTTTGTTAGGTAGTAGATCATCTTTTTCCTTTTTTCCCAACTTTGGGTAAATGGATCCATTGGTGTTGAAAACCCTTTTGGGCTTCTGAAAATTCCAAACGGGTTGAGGACTGGAAAATTTTAAAGCTTTGAGGTTGAGAAGGAAACTTCCATCTTTTTCCCCTCTCTGGATCTAGATTCCCAATAATGTACACTTTTCCCAAAGGGTCCTTTTTTTTAAAAAATTTTTGGTTTTAAAAAATTGTTCCTATTTTTGTAATTTAAAGCTTTTTCTTGATGAGCTATGATGACATCATAAACCCATACAAAAAACATACACCCCTTTTACCCTCTGTACTTTTAAGTGTAAAAAACACGATCATTTGATTTCTTCAAATTTTCCCCTTTCCACAAACGCCCCATTCATTTTAAAGTGTTTCCACGCTCTTGCTGTTTGGGTTTTTGGGGCCTTTAAAAAATTTTTTTTGCTTTTAACACACAAGGTTTTTTCTTTTTTTTTAAAATATAACCTTCCCGGGTTTGAGTCATAAACACCTCTTTTTCCCAATTACCATTTTAAAACTGCCTTTAAGGGTCAAAATGTCTTCCTTTAAATGCTTTGCCCGCTCCCAACAGCTTTAAACACTCTAAATTTTTGTTTGTTTACGACGGGAGAAAATTAGTTTCCCATAATCTTCCTCCTTTTTTTTGGGTAAGCCCCCTTTTTGGGCAACTATCTTTTGGAAATCTTTTGCATTTTAACCATCAAGTAAATTTTTGGTTTTAAAAACCCATTTAAAACCCATTGCTTTCTTACCCTTTTGGTAGCTTGAAAATTTTTCCATTTTCTGAACTGTTAAAAGAGATTCCATTTCTTCATTTTGCATTTTTAAATTTCCTTTCTGCTTTTTCATGGACTGGTAATATTTGCATCTTTTTCCCAAATAATGAGGCTCTAAACTCAAAAAGTTCTTCACCTTTGTAAGACAGGCTTTTGGGGGCGGGAAAATCCCTTTTGTTGCCCCTTTTTGGATCCCTAAATTGAAGGTTCAGCGGGAAATTACGGGTTTCCTCTTCAGTAACTTGAATTCGAACCCACACTTCACGTCTTTTTCCCTTTGTTTTTCTTTATTTTGTGACTGGTTGTTTCTGGGGCCAAAATTTGGGAATTTAAAATTTGGAGTAACTTCATGAAATTTGAGTGAAAACAAGTTTTCCATCTATTCTAAAATCTTTGCTATTGTCCCCTTGTTGGTCTGGGGGTGCGGGTTTCTTTATCCTTTTGGATTTCACTGAAACCTACCGGGACTCCTTCCTTAGCATGAGTTTCCCCATTTTTACGCTTTTCTCTAGGAACAATGCAAAAAAGCTTTCCCTTTCCAAATATTCTTATGTGTTTTAAATTTTCAGGCCCCTTTTTTTCCATTGCTCATATGGGAGTTTTTTTTGGTAGCTTTCCGGGTTTAAATCTTTTTGAAGATAGCAAGCGGGTAAATTTTTTGCTTCTCCCCAATATGTTGTTTGGTAACTCGGAAATAAAAAAGCATATTTCCCTTTCCATTTTCCACAAAGAGTTTTTTTTTTTTCCCCCTGCGACAAACCATTCTGTTTCCGGGGGTTTTAGTCGGGAAACACAAATTCCATTTTTTTTTAAATTTGGCTTGTCCCTTTTCCACTTGTTTTATTCGTTCCATTGTCAGCACCAGTGCCCTTTGGCATTTTTCCCAAAAATTTTTTTTTTTTTGGTTTACTTCACTAGCTTACTCTTCTATTTTCTCTGAAAACTTCATCTTTGCAATAAGGGCAAGTACACAATTGTTTTAACTGGAGTAATCATCAAAATGTGAAAATACTCTTCTTTCCAGGTGTTTTAAGAAACTCAGGGGGGACCACACCCCATCTGTATAAATCAGTCCAGTGGCTGGGGGCTGATTAGGGGTCCCTGTTTTGGGAATGATTTCCTTGTCATTTTACCCTTTTTCCACAGCTAGTACACTTCATTTTTCCCGAAATGGGATTGGGCAATTGTAAAGGGGGTTAGCAACTCCCTTTCCCGATCTTTGCTTTCTTATTGCCATCTGGTCCCAAAGCCCCCCAAACGTCGAAGCCAACATTGGGTGCAATTCTCATGTTCTTGTTTAAAAGTTAAAAAAAGCCTCCTGTTTGTAACTGGACAATTTCCCTCTTTTTAAAATTTTTCCCTTTTGCAAGATTTTGACCCTCTCTTGTGATGAAAGCAGCTTCATCCCCTAAAAGTAACTACTTTCCCCTGTCTTTTGAGTTTTTCACTATAACAATTGCTTTTTAAACTTTTAACATAGACACATCCTTTACTTGGATCTTTTTTGGTTTTTTGTTGGAAAACTTGGCAGTGGAGGTTTCCATCTCCTATTCCTTCTGAAATTATAACTGAACATTGGCAAAAATGACTTTTTCTGATTTGCTTTTTCCAGGTTTTGAAAAAAAACTTCGTTTTTTCATGGGCAACCCCGGGGTCTCACCATTTCAAAGTCTTCTGATCTGCCTGTAATTGTAATTAAAAAGCTGATTCACACACACAGGTTTCCCTTTTTTTTCTTTTAAAAGCACTTTTGGCTTTTTTATTGTTCCCCTTTTTTCCCTTTTAAACTGATTCCCTTTTTCTTTTTTTTTTTCCCGATTCCCGCAATTGGGCTTTTTGTTACCCCGTTTTCCTGCATACACACATTTTTATTATACCCTTATGTGTTTGTATATCCTGATCCCTTTTAAAGCGAATTTTTTTGCGGGGGGACATATCACTGCTTTCTTTTTTCTCTTTTATTTTTCTTATAAATCATCCCCCCAACTTTGCCTTTAACATACTCTAATGTAGCCCCATCAAACAGCCCTTTCATCTAGTGGGAGTTTACCAATGGGTCCCTACTTTTCTGGGGGGGCCGCTGGTAAAAAAGGGGAAAAATGGAAGTCTTTTATTTTTTTGCCAATTTTCCCCGCAGACGCTCCACAAATTTTAGGGTGTCTCTGATTTTAGTCCCATATTTCCCGGCCCCCCTTACTTTTCTCAGACTGGGTACAATTTTTCCCCATTAGATAAAGCTTATTTCTTTAGAATTTTTTTCTTTCATTCACTTTCCCGTAGCCTTTCCCCCATGTCCCTTTGCATTTTTTACATTTGCATATGTGTACAATCTTGGTCAAACATCTATAGTGGGGAGATAGTGCTCCCCTTTGCTTTCCCGATTTCCCTTTTTCTATCCATTTCCCTATGGAGGATCAGGCTTGGGGTCCTGTGAAAATTTCCACGAAACCTTTTCTTTTTAGAAGCACTCCCCCTTGAATTTCCAGGATTGGGAGTTCCCGGTTTTTGTCAGGCCCCTTTGGGGACTGAAATTTCACAGGATTGCTATTACACCATCCCTTTTCTTCTTTTTTACTTCCACTGTTCCACACTTTAAAATGTTGTTCTGGGATTCGGAATACTTTGGATTATTATTAATTTTTATTAATTTTTTTATTGGAGCGCCCTTATTTTCCCGGGCGCTGTACATTTCAAAGGGGGGTACATAAATAACTTGGGGCAACAATTACAAAATTACAATAAGTGACTAACCAACTGGGACAGAGGGGGAGAGGGCCCTTCCCTTTAGGGCCCTTTCAATCTACAGGGGAAGGGGGGAAGAGACAGAAGGGGAGGGGGAAAAAATGTTTTTGGGGGCGGAAAGGGGGCAAACACGGTTTTAAAGTTGGGTTTTAAAGGGAATTTCCCGAAGGGGGTAGGTTTTCCGGTTAAAGTTTGGGAAACCTTTAGAGAGGGGGAAGGGCTGAGGGGTTGGGGCAGGAAAATTCCAAAGTGTGGGGGAAGACGAGAGAAGTCTTGGGGACCGGGTTTTGTGAGGGGGGTGATAAGAGGGAGCAAGGAGAAGGGGCCTGTAGAGCGGGGGTTGCGGGGAGGGGGAGGTATTTTAAGGGTTAAAAGGGAGAATAAAACTGGGCCCTTTTGGGCCCCTAACCTGTTTTTGCACAGAAAATCCAAACATTATCCAGTAGTTGAACAGCAAAAAAACTTTATTCTTTAAAAGAACAAATATAACTTCTCACACACAAAGAAAAACATGTCCAAAACTATCATCCAAACTGCAGTAAACAAGATCTGAGCAGTGTCTTCCTCCACAGTTTTTTTAAAAAAACCTAACTTTATCCAAACAATGACAATATCCCTTTACAAAGGGTCACACATCAAATACATACAGAAGTGGTTGTTGCAAAACAGTAATAATATTATTCCAACATTAAAACCCTCACATAAAAATTTCAAAAGGGATCCCAACTGGGTACCTTTAAAGAGCCATAGTAATCAATAGAGGTGAAGATAGTCTATCACGTTTGTGTGGCCGGTAAATAAAGCACATATATTTTAGCAGTAAAGCAATCCTCTACAATCTATATAATACATCGATATTACTCAGTCTGGTACTCTATTAATTAAAAGCTTACATTGTTCTAATCATTTATTTCATGCTTGTATATTTACATGCTGTGGTTCCATTTTATTTTGTTCTTCGTATACCATATACACTTACATGCTTTATTTTTCTGCTCTGGTGCCTCAATACAGTGCTCCCTCAAGTTACAGGGGCCTCAGTAGACAATATTTTTTTAACATACAATAGTCCTTCCTGGGACATTGTATCTTGAAACCAATTAAACCCAAACAATGTCCCCAGAAAATTTGCTGATCTGGGGCTCAGGGTGACTGATGAAGATTCAACCAATTAGCATGAACATTTTACTTGTAAATTTTCCTGTATTAGTGAAGTGCATGCAGTGTTGGTGGTCTAGTACGCCTCTCTACAGTATAGTGCAGATACTAGATGTTCTGTACTTATCTTTACATTTTCCAGGAGGGGCCCAGTTTTCTTTGGACATCAGGTGAGGGCCCCATTTTCTTTATCTGGTACACTGTATATAAGTTACATGACCCAAAGAAGCTGCTGTCCTCAATATAGAAAGTGATTTCCAGCTTCCATTATCCCTTTGTCATATTTATATGTCAGGACTTGGTTTATCTATATAACTTATCTTAATTTTCTGTAATCTTCATTCTACATTATGTTGAATGACATTTTGGGGCTTTGGAACCAATTACCAGATTTCCATAGAGTTATAGTTTCAACATACAATGGTTATCCTGGAACCAATTAATATTATATATTGAGGGACCACTATACTGTCTATGACAGACCTGGGCAATGTACGGCCCGCGGGCCGCATCCGGCCCTCCAGCTCGTCGGATGGGGTCCGTGGCGTACGATGCCCAGGTCTACTAATAGTAGCGTTGACGGCACCGCGGCCGGGTATTGCTGAGAGAACGCCGTGGGCCGCAGCACTACTATTAGTATCACCTGTACTGGTGAATTAGGCAGCGATACGATGAACTCTGCTCACCGCGCTGCTGCCTCTCCTCGGCGCACACAGAGTAATAACTCTGTGCGGCCCCAGGAGCTGCCGGAGGAGCGTCCTGGCACTGGTGGCATGACGTCATCACGCCCACCAGCCCGGGAAGCTCCTCGGATGGAAGATGAGTGCGCTCGGCCGGGAAGGAGGAAAGCCAGGGTGAGTATTAGTGTTTGTTATTTTTAATTTGGTCATAAAACTATATACCTGCCTGGGAAGCCCCAACTATCTAATACCTGCCGTGGGAAGCCCTATCTATATACCTGCCTGTGGGAAGCCCTAACTATCTATATAAACCTGCCTGTTGGGAAGCAGCTATATACCTGCCTGTGGGAAGCCCTAACTATCTATATACCTGCCTGTGGGAAGCCCTAACTATCTATATACCTGCCTGTGGGAAGCCCTAGCTATATACCTGCCTGTGGGAAGCGCTAACTATATACCTGCCTGTGGGAAGTAGCTATATACGTGCCTGTGCGGAGCCCTAACTATCTATATACCTGCCAGTGGGTAAGCCGTAACTATCTATATACCTGCCTGTGGGAAGCCCTAATTATCTATATACCTGCCTGTGCGAAGCCCTAATTATCTATATACCTGCCTGTGTGGAGTCCTAATTAGGTATATACCTGCCTGTGGGAAGCCCTAACAATCTATATACCTGCCTGTGCGGAGCCCTAACTAGCTATATACCTGCCTGAGGGGAGCTGTACCTATCTATATACCTGCCTGAGGGGAGCTATACCTATCTATATACCTGCCTATGGGGACCTTTACCTATCTATATACCTGCCTATGGGGACCTTTATCTATCTAAAATACCTGCCTGAGGGGAGCTATACTATCTATATACCTGCCTAGGGAGCTATATCTATCTATATACCTGCCTAGGGAGGGTGTACCTATCTTTATACCTGCCTGAGGGGAGCTGTACCTATCTATATACCTGCCTGTGGGGAGCTGTACCTATATAACTGCCTGTGGGAAGCTGTAACTATATACCTGCCTGTGGGGAGCTGTACCTATATACCTGCCTGTGGGGAGCTGTATCTATATACCTGCCTGTGGGGAGCTGTATCTATATACCTGCCTGTGTGCGGGTACCTATATCTATATACCTGACTGACTGAGGGGAGCTGACTATACCTGCCAGACTGAGGGGACATACATGTACATACCTACCTTACTGAGGAGAGCTGTATATACCTGCCTTACTGTGTATCAGTAAGGCAGGTATATAGATACATCCCCCACTAAGTTTCCACAAAAGTAATCCCCCAAAAACAAATTTTTCTCCATTCACCCTGTTTTTATTAGTCCGGCCCTCTAAAACCATCGCACTTTCTCATGCGGCCCCATGGGACAATTAATTGCCCACCCCTGGTCAAATGATGTACAATATTCAAATTTCCTTTTAAAATCCAAAAGCAACCCCTGCGGGTGGATTTGTGGCACTTGGACAGATGTTGCCTGTTACTTAATAGAAAAAAATACAAAAAACAAATACCATCAAACATTTGTAAAAAAAAATATATATATATATATCCTATAATAAAAAAAACCTGATATATTTCCCTTATGATGATACTTTTCTTTTGTCTAATTCTCTCTTTTTCACATCCAACTCCTACATGATCTGTTGAATTACCAAAGTAATTACTAATTTTGGGATTCAGTGGACTTTATAGGATTCAAGTAAAAAAAAAAAAAAGCAAGTAGGCCTGGCATATTACTTGCGTACACATGATATATAATGGATAGCTATGACACTTTCCGGTATTGTATAACATGTGTTTGACCTCCATGCACTAGGGGCGCTATAGATTTTGACTCCATGTGATTTTTCTTATATGCTCAGTCAAAACAAGGGGAATATCTGCTGCTGCTGAAATGATCTGCATGTATCCAGACAAGGAGGCCCTCGGCAGAAATAAAAGCACACGACCTGACGTCTTAGTAAACATTTAGAGAAAAAATCAAGAAAAGTAAACACCGTTATAAATTGCATATATTTCTCTTTAAACGGCAATCACCATTTCTAGAGGCTGAGATGTTGCTCTTTAATGTTCTTTAAAAATGCCAGAGGAATTTTCCTCTCCGTGTCAATTAGAACAAGAAAATACCTCTGCCTAGTTCTGTTTCTTTGGCATAGAGACAGATTGATCGATGCATGGAGGACAGCTTCCAATCACCCAGGGTAACATTCCCCACATTAAACTCTATCTGAAGACTCAGAGTTAAAATATGTTCTTAATAAAGTATAACATTTTATGGTCATTATGCGATACACTCAACTTAAAAAGAGCAGAACTGCTGAGAAAGTCATTTCCAATAAAGCTCTCAGATTTCTATACTTGGGTCAAGAGCCCGGGGAGAAAAATTAAAGAAAACACGAACTCATGCACAAATTAATTAAAGATATTTCCACTAATATATTGGAGCAGTGTCCCGAGGCAAGGCCAGCCTCTCTGCAAATAGGGTTTAATTTCAATTTTGTGGTTTTCCGTCAAAATATTCAGTTCAAAAACGTTTAGAATCAAATTGGCAGCTCCATGAAGGAAAAGAAACCCGGCCTAGGTAGAATTTACAATTTTGAAAATACTTCAAATAAATCTATGCAATGAAGAAAGAAAACCCTGGAGATAACACAGGAAAGATCACTCGCTGCATCCTAATGACAAATCAGGATTATCTCTAACACTGGGTGCGAGTAGAAAATCAAAACGGCATTACTGGCATAAAATGGTTACAATGTAATTGGACCACCTAATCGTCCTTCATTTCAAGGTGTAGGCACCCACTAGAATTGTGTGGACCATTTATAACATTTACTAAGCAGGTAGTTCCTCTACTGAACTTTCCTCGGGAACTCAATGAAGACTAAACCCTCTCTCTTTATTTTCAGAACCATAATCATTCATTAGATTTACTTGACAATCATCAAGAGAAGACAGCATTAAAGGGATTTTCCAATATTTTTTTTTTTTTTTTTTTTTAAAACCTGCCTACCTTCTGCCACTGTGCTTAAATAGAAAATTAACCTATAGTTAACTATCCCATCACCATCATTTCAGTGCTGCCATAGTTGATGAGGTCACGTTCATGGATCACATGATGCTGCAGCCAATCACTGACCTCTGTGATCAAATGCTGTATATGCCGGCATGTGACTACTCAGGCCGGGGATTGGTTGCAGCATCATGTGATCCACATACATTACATCATCATTGAGGGACCCAGAGTGAAACAATGAAGCTTGGGCAGCGCTGGAATGGTGGTGATGGGAGAGCTGATTATGGGTTCATTTTCTATTTTAGCACTTTCTAAATACATTTCTTCATTGATTTTATTGATTTTATGTCCTCTTAGAACACACAGGTTTCTCTGGTTATAACCATTATCTCTCATTGCTACAAGCTTCTGTCAGTCACTCAGTCCGTCCATGGTGAGTCACGTCCTGCAGAGTCTCATCTCTGATGTCAGACTTTGAAAGCTTCTCATCTAGCTAAGTAAACACTATTTAGAGCTTTGCAACCTGTGCTATACCCTGACAAGTGTAACAGGAATAGCTAGGAACAGCAAAGTTGATGTGTTAACCACCCACAGCCTGAACAGCATATGTCTAAAGCTGTGGCTCTGCGAAACTGCATGGTGAGAAAACCCCTTTAAGGAAACCCATTTAAGTACATTTCCTGATTTAAATTCTGTAAGATAGAACATCAATGTGTGATTATGGGAGGTCGACTCCCAGGACCCCCACAATGAGCAGAAATAGGGGCCACTGACCTTCATTGCAATGTTTGGCACAATCCTATGGATGAGAGCATCACTATGACAAAAACCATAGTCCTTTATCAGACGACCCAGTTACATTTCGACTCACAACCAAGCTGCTGTGTTTGCATTTGGTATAGTTACTGAACTTTATTAAAGAGACCCTTAAGGATATAGGACAATATAAGATTAGAGGTTGATACAATAACAAATATTTGGCAATATACAAAAATAGCTGTGATCCAAATTATCATTCCGGATTGACTTCCCCATGAATATGTCAGAGATAATCAGCTGCCAGACACCTCCTATCATGGACGAAAGAAAGGGTCGGACAGGTAAATGCTCTGATTGTTCCATGTTTTTACCACAGAGATATTGGATGTCACTTGAGTTGTCGACACACACAACATCTGACACATTTTGTTAAAAGCTTTGTGGTCAAACAACAAAAATGTCATGTCTATGGCCAACTTTATGCAAAAGCAAAGTATTTATAGATACACAAACAACAGCACATGATCGGAGAAAGAAATGGCTGCATCAAATTAGCTTTTGCTGGTATCCGAAAATGTGGAGAATTAGGGAGCTGTGTGTTAACTACCTCAGTGCTTAACAGACTAAGCACTTACCATTAACAGGGTTTCTACATTTTCTATAAGAATAGTTCTGGAAATATAATACACTAAGCTGGAATCTTCCATTTGTACCATTTTAGACAGTAATGGTATTTTTAGCTGCACGAGGAGCTGAAACAAAAATACAAGACCCCCCTGGCTATAGTGCAGTGCGTCATCAAAGGGTTTAAACAGAGGTGACCAGACATTCCCCCCACAGTCTAGAACGCTTCTGAAAAAGACACGGGAAAGAGCTCAAAACAATCTGGAACAGCCCAAAAAATGAAAACTGTAATTGGAAAAACATTGGAGGTCATTAAGTAAACAGACAATATGCAGATGTACAGATTATTTGATTCTCTGGAAATCTATAAAAGTGACCACCGGGAAGGACCCCTGTGTAAATACCAGGCAGCTTGTTTTAGGAATTTTGAGAATAATTTGGAAAATGATTCCTGTAGCAGGTCCCCAGAAGTGGCACTGGTGGGGGACAGGTAGGTAAGTATAAGTTTTTTTTCCCACCCTGGCCCCATTTAAAGGGGTTGTCTCACTAGAAGAATTGCTTTTTATGTTAAAGATCTTGCAAAGACAAGTCACTTTGCAATATATGTCCATTAACAGTGTCCTACCTATTCTGAGATATCCCCTGTTGTATGGGCTGCATCAGCGCCTCAGGTCGCTATAGCTACAGACTTGTTTCATCTCTCCTGATAGGCTGCCAGCACTGGTTGCTATAGCTACAGACCTGCCTTCTACTGCAGCCTAGTGGAAGCCAGTAAACACGCCCCTGAATTCAAAAGGATGCCAAGAAAATAGGACTGAAGTTAAATGAATCAATGTAGTGAGACAACTTCTTTAAGATTAATTCTTTTCCACTAGACAACCCCTTTACTACTTTATCATATTAATTTCCTAACATTTTTAATAGTTCTGCTTGCACTCATTCAATACAAATCTTCAGTGGTTACTTCCAGGGAATGAAAATCTGTTCTGGTAATTGTGTACATGCTGGTGTCTGTCCTTTCCTGTATAGTAATTCTGTTAGAGTCTAATAAGATGCTGCAATACCAGACACAACCTATGAACAACAGTGGTGCAGTTTCTGGTAAGAAAATAAAAAAGGCATATACATTGGGAGACATGTATTATCAGGTTTTTCACCCTTTTCTGGCGTAAAATGCGCCAAAGTGAGCAGTCTACGATGTCTAATGTGCCAATGTTCACAACACTCAACACTTTTTAATGCGCCTAACATGAAGGGGTGTTCTGGGGGCGTTTGGGGG
>JAODAL010055723.1:0-23756 GCA_025379985.1 Phyllomedusa bahiana
TTCAGAAAAATAACGTTTTTTTAAATACCAAACAAGTACATTTTTCTTGGTCATTTATGGAGTGCAATTTATATCCAAGGGATAATTAACCGTGTTCGTGCTTTTATATTCAGTAAAATACACGGTGTTTTTAAACACAACATACGAGTAAATTTTTCCTGCTGATTTCTGGAGCGCAATTTATATTCAAGGGTTAATTAAGCATGTTTGTGCTTTTATATTCAGTAAAATACATGGTGTTTTTAAACGCCACATACGAGTAAATTTTTCCTGGTCATTTCTGGAGCGCAATTTATATTCATGGGTTTATTAAGCGTGTTTGTGCTCTTATATTCAGTAAAATACACAGTGTTTTTCTATACCACATATGAGTAAATTTTTCCTGGTGATTCCTGGAGCGCAATTTATATTCAAGGGTTAATTAAGCATGTTTGTGCTTTTATATTCAGTAAAATACACAGTGTTTTTAAACGACACATAAGAGTAAATTTTTCCTGGTCATTTCTGGAGCACAATTTATATTCATGGGTTTATTAAGCATTTTTGTGCTTTTATATTCAGCAAAATACACAGTGTTTTTCTTTACCACATATGTGTAAATACTTCCTTGTGATTTCTGGAGCGCAATTTATATTCAAGGGTTAAATAAGCGTGTTTATGCTTTTTTTTTACTAATTCAAAGCTTTACTGAAAAAGAACAAAGATTGTACATTTGTCTTAAGAACATTATATTATTCCAAAGAGTAATATAAACACATTATATACCCAAAGCTAGAGCATTAAACACCTGCTATTTGCACCTCTTTTTGTTACCAGAGTGGACCAAGGTCCCAGCTCTACCTGTATGCCTTAGCATATCTATTTATGCAAACGTACATCTTATACCATGCTAATATACACTCACCGGCCACTTTATTAGGTACACCTGTCCAACTGCTCGTTAACACTTAATTTCAATCACCCAAATTTCACATGGCGGCAACTCAGTGCATTAGGCATGTGACATGGTCAAGACAATCCCCTTGCAGTTCAAACCGAGCATCAGTATGGGGAAGAAAGGTGATTTTGAGTGCCTTTGAACGTGGCATGGTTGTTGGTGCCGAAGGGCTGGTCTGAGTATTTCAGAAACTGCTGATCTCCTGGGATTTTCACGCACAACCATCTCTAGGGTTTACAGAGAATGGTCCGAAAAAGAAAAACATCCGGGGTGGGGGCAGTCCTGTGGGGGGGAAATCCTTGTTGATGCCAGGGGGAAAAGGAGAAGGGCAGATGGTTGAGCTGATAGAAAGGCACAGGCTCAAATAGCCCCCCCGTTAAAACCCAGGTGGGCAGAGAGCTCTCTAACGCCAGTACGGGAAATTTGAGGCAGATGGGCACGCAGCGAAGACCACCCCGGGTGCCCGCTTTCAGTAAGAACAGGAAATGAGGCCAATTTCCCCAAAGCTCATCGAAATTGGACTAAAGTTGGAAAAAACTTTTTGCCTGGTCGATGGTCTCGATTTCTGCTGGGCTTGGGGATGGTAGGGTCAAAAATTTGGGCATAAACAATGAAAATGGATCCACCCTCCCTTTTCAACGGTTCAGGCGGGTGGGGGGGTTTGTCATGGTGGGGGAATTTTTTTTGGGCACTCTTTGGGCCCCTTGGTCCCAATTGGTCGTTTGCAACGCCACACCTCCGAGTATTTTTGCGGGACCATGTCCACCCCTTTAGCCACAATGTCCCCAAAACATGAGGGCTTTTTTTCAGGGGATAAGCGCCAGTATAAAATGGAATCATTCAAGGGTTTTCTTGCAGACAAGAGTTAAGTACTCAAATGGCCTCCACAGTCACCAGTTCAACCCAACAGAGCATTTTTGGGATTTGGTGGAAGGGAGTTGAATCAGGAGTGCGCCGACAAATCTGCGGCAACTGTGTGATGCCATCATGTCAAATAGGACCAAAATCTCGAGGAAAAGCTTCCGCCCTTGTTGAATCTACCACGAAGAATTGAGGCGTTCTGAAGGCAAAATGGGGGCCAACCCCTTTAGCATGGTGTACCTAAAAAAGTGGCCGGGGAGTGTACATCAATGAAAAAGGGAACACTAAACGGGGTTTTCTTTTAATCTAAAATTAAAATTTACCTCCCGGTGGAGAGGTATTTGCAAATCTATTTTCCCTTATTTCTAATATTATCTATTTTAAAGCGAGAGGGGGGGGAAAACGGTTTTTTGTTTTTACCCTAGAGGAAAACACCAAGTTCCCAACCGGGCTTGCCCCTTTTTGCCGAGGGGGCGTGCCAAGGTATTATCCATCTTTCCAAGTCCCCTTTTAAAATTGCAAAAAAGTTGGGGGAACCCCAAAAAATTCCAAACCAAATGCCTTTGCCAGGGTCCTATAAAAATTTATCAGTAGTTGGGAAACGGTGGCACTAATTTCCCATTTTTTGGAAAGTCCCCAAAGATTTTTTTTAAAACCCAGTCAAGTTTGGTCGGGTTTTACATTGGGAATCTCCAATGTCTGGGGATCAGGTTTCACCCTGCGATCAACAGGTGATAAAGCCGTTCCCTTTAAGAAATTTAAAAGCGGGGTTAATGGGATCATAGTTTAAGGGCGCTTTGGGCGGGGTTTCATTTTGTAGTCGGGATTCCTTTTCCCCAAATTTGATTACTTCAAATCCCCTTGGGCCCAAAAGGCTTTTAAAAAGTGGACCCCCCCCCCAATTTTTGGCGTAATAGCCCAGATTTTCTCCGTTGCACTAAAAACATGTGTTGGATCCCGAGGGGAAATTGTTTTTTGTACCCCCAAGGGACTCAGAAACCATCGTGATTGCATTTTGGGAATTTAATTTTTGGGAAGTTGCAGGCGCCCAGGAAATCTATTTCCCGTGAATGTTTTCCCTTTTTCCCAGGGTTTTAATGTGAGTTCCCTTCCCATTTCCCCTGTCCAACTTTCCTTATAGGGGGGTACGGGCCCAGCGTTCCCCCCTTTTTCCCCACTTTTTAAAACCTGGAGTAGGTGCTTTAGAGCTATTTTGGGTTTAGTAAATAAAAGACTAAAAAGGAGTTATTTCCCTGTGCAAGTTGAACTAATGTTTGAAGGGGGACTTTAATATGAGTGTTTTTGCATATGGTTTGAACCAGTTGATGGGTTTTGGGGAGAATTATCCCTATTTCCAAGTATGTTTTTAAAGCGAGTGTCTTTCAGGGGACATCACAAATGGTTTAAAGGGTGTATATCATGGGGGCTCTTCAGTACCCCTGGGGACCTGTCAAAGGGATCTCGGGGGTTTCCTGTTTTTGGGTTTGTCGGGCCCCAACCCAAGTTGTGAATAATTTGTAATTTGGGCCATATGTTTTTTAAAAGCTTAAAAGGGTGTGGGGCCTGGGCTACCCCGGCCCCAAATTGTAAGTTTGCCCTTGTCAAAGCTTTTTTCCCGAGCCAGGGCCCCAGTGCTGAGGGGGGAACCTTTTAAATAGTGTTTCTAATTGGACCACCCCCCCTATTTTTTTTTCTGTCCCCAAGTCTAGGGAAAGGACTGCCAGTGGGGGGGATGTAATATGCTTTAATATTGGGAGGGCTAAACCCCACCCCCGTCCCTATCCCTGGTAAAGGGTGGATCTCGCCCCCTTGGGGGTGTCTACCCGCACAAAAAAAATTTTCTTTCCAAAAACACTTATTATCTGTCTGAAAAAAAAGTTTTGGCAGGGAATAGGGATAGTTGGAGAAGATAAAAGGGTCGGGGGGGGACGTTCTTTTTTTAATGTTAATCCCCCCCACCCAGGAAAAAACCCCGTCTACCCCGGGCGAGGTAGATCAAGTTTGTTTGTATTAAAAATGATATCAAAATTTTTAAAACTCAAAAATAAATGGGAAAAAATTTTGATGGGTTAAAAAATCCCAGTTTTATTTGTAGTGACTGTTTTGCCCAAAAAAAAGGGGAAAAGTTTTTTTTCAGCCCCCAAAAACCAGTCTGGTTCTAAGATTTTACCTTTGGCTTACACTTATTTAAGTTTCCCTTGAAATTGAAAACTTTCCGAACTCCCCCGTACTTCTTCAAAACCGGCAGGGATGTCATAGGTTGCGTTATGAAAAGGAGAAAATTCACTAGCATAGGCGGTTTTACTTATGGTCTGTCCTTTTTCCTCAATCCCCATTTTATTTTAAGGTTTTTTCCGTATGTTCGGAAAAACCCATGGGCCCAAATTTGGGGGGAATGAATAGAGGATTGGGGGAAAGGGTTTCCAAAATGGGCCTTTGGCCAAAAAGGGGTAAAGGGGGGCCAAGGGATCCCGTTATTTTGATTTTCCGAAAATGGATTCTATAGGGGTGCATTAACCCCAAATTGGGGGCAAATAAATTGGACCCAAGTTATTTGGGGAAAAGGGGGGTTTAAGAAAAAACCCACCTTTATCGAACGAAAAATTTCGGGGGCAAAGAAAACCCCCGGGAATTTTTTCGTGTTTATGGGGAATTGGGGGAAAAGGGAAAATTTTTGAGGGGGTTTAATTGGGGTCCCGGGGGCTTCCCGGGGTTTCCCAGGGCCCCAAGGGCCAAAAGGTCTGAAATGGAACCAAGTTTTCTAATTTTAAGGGTTTTTCGGGGCCAAAGCTTGGCTCAAAAATTTTAAAGGGGGTTTTCGGGGGGTTTTAAAGGGAGTTGGCCTTTGGCAAAACCCCAAAAAGGGGGGCCCTTTTCCTTCTTTCAAATAACCCGGGGATTTTTTTATGCCTGGAGGGAAGGCCCCGGGGAAAAGGGTTTGGTATGATGTGGATTCTTTTAAAGGGTCTTTTGGGGGAAGGGGTTGGGGTTCCTCTGTTTTGGCTTTTTCCGGGGGAAATTTTGGGGCAGGTATTTAAACCCCAACCCGGGGGCAGGATTTTTACCCAAAAAAAAAGGGGGGGGGAGGCTTTTGGGCCCAAAAATAAGTTTTAAAATTTGGTTTAAAAGGGGTTTTAAAATGGCCGGGAAGGGGTTGTCTTGGGGATTATTAAAGGGAGGGGTGGGGTGGGGAAGGGGCCCGTTAGTTTTTTAAAATTGTTTGGGTTCCTGGGGAAATCCTTTTTGGCCCCTTTTTTCCTAAAATATCCCGGGGTTTTATTAAAAATTTGGCTTTTTGGGGGGTTTCGAAAAATAAAAAAATCCTTTTTAAGTTTGCCTCTAGTTTTTATTAAATGACCCCCTACAAACCCCGCCCCCTTTGGGGGGCGCCCCCCAAAATTTGGGTTTTAAAGGGGGTGAAACAAAAGAGCGGTTTTTTCTCCCCATAAAAAAGCCCATTGTTTTTGGGCGTCAAGTTTGGAAATGCGGGAAAACCCCCCCGGGTTTTTAGAAAAATGACCTTTTACCCCGCCCCCAAGTTTGGCACCCCGGCGGGGAGTCTGGAACAGTAGCCCAAAAGGGAAACGGGAAACCTTTGGGATCCGACAAAGGGTTTTGGGGCTTTGAAACCCGGGGGTTTTAAGGAAAGTTAAAAGGGAGGATTTGGAGTGTTTTTTGGAAAGGGAAAAGCTAACCAGACTTTAAACTTAGCCGGAAAAGTTAAAAATTGTTTTTCAGGGGGAATTTCGGGGGTTGGGGAACCGTAAATTCCCCCCAAACCTTCCCAGGGCCCCGGGATATTTAAAGTGTTTTTTGTTTTGGTTTAAGGGTTTGTTTTGGGGGTTTTGGGGAGAGTGGTTCCAAAAGGAGGGGTTTTTTCAAGGGGGTTCCCTGAGGGCAGGGCCCCAAAAACATTAAAATTTTGCCCCCCGGGCCCAACAAACCCCCAACCAAAAAAGGCCAGGGGGGGTTTGAAAGCTTTTAAGGGGGTTAAAATTCCAAGGGGGGGTTTAAAATCAAAGGGAATGTCATTTGGCCCTTTGGTTTGGGGGGGTGGATGTGGAATTCCCCTTTGGTTTTTGACCCCCGCCCCCCGGCATGCTGACCGGGTCTTATACAAAGCGGCCCCGGGGGGCTATTGGGGGTTCCTTTAAAATTTTTGTGGAAAATGGGAAAAATTTAAGGGGAAAATTGGGGGGGTCGGGGGGTTTTTGGCCCAAAAGGGGCCGGGGGGTGGCCCGGGGCCAAGGGTTGTAATTAAATTTTTAAATTGGCCAAGGTTTTTTAGGGAAAATTGGGTTTTCCGGCATGAAAAAGGAAATTGGGGGGTTTGGGTTTGTCATTTTAATAAAAATTTTTAGCTATTTCGGGGCCCCTTTTTTTAAACTTTAACAAAAAAAGGAGGAGCCCCTTTATGGGACCAATTCGTAAAGTTACTTTGTGTCCCCAAACCATTCCCTATTATTTTCGGCCTTTCCCCTTCCCCAAACCTCCCCCCTTCCTCTGCCCCGGGGGTAAAACACAAGGGGCCCGGGATTTAAACTGGGTCTCAGTAACAAAAAACAATAAAGCCACCCAAAATTTTTCAATGGAAAAACAACTTTTTGGTTCGCAGCTTTAGGGGGCCGATCGTTAGGAACAAAAATGCCTTTTCTCTTTCCCTATGTGGGGACTGTGGCTGGATGTCACCATGCGGGAAGGAGGCAAAGACAAGCCTCGTCTCGGGCGCAAGCTAAGTGGGACAACTTGACCATGCTTGTCAGTCTACATCCATAGTGCACTATTTATAAATTAAAATTTAAGAAAGTCACGGGGGATTGAATAACATTTGCCCGCAGCAAGGGAGGAGGAGGGGAATGATGAAAAATAAAAAAAAAAAAAAAAAAGGGAAAGGGGGGTTTTGGGAGGGGGGAGGAAGGGGGAAAAAGAGGGGGGTGGAGGAAAGGAGGTGGGGGGGGGAAAAAGAGGTGGGGCCTCGGGGTACATATAAAAAGGGTGATCTGGGGGGACCGGGGGGTTTGGTTATTAAAGGGAAAATTTAAGGGGCAAAATTTTCCTTTTTTTTTGCAAAGGGGAAGACTATGGGGACGTATTTTTTGCATAAAAAAAGGGAAAAACAGATCTCCCTTTACCGCCCCCTTACTATTTGTCAAAATTTATGCAGGGGAAAACGAGTAAAATTTATTTAAGGCCCTTCAATATTTTACTGTGTGTGGAACAGGGGGCCTGTTTGTTGCTGCCTCTGGGGTCGTCGTGTTAGTTAAAATTCTTGGGGGTTTTTCAAGGCCTTGTGGTTTAGCAGGGTCCTTTTTGTTCCCGGAGTTTCTCCATTTCTGTCCCCTGTCTTTCGGCAGGGTGGTGGGGGACAACTGGGAAAATAGTTCCAATCGGGAGGGGGGACAGTCGGGGAAGTCCCGTTCTTGGGAATGCCGGCAGATCCTTGGGGTATGTAGAATTTGCAACTTAAACTCCTTGCGGACTTGAAAAAGGAAAAATGGGAAGCCCCCCATTTTGTATGGGGTTTTTGGCGATTTTTGTAGGACAGTGCAATTTGGTTGAGGGTTTGGGTTTTCGCTAAGGGTGCGCCCCGGACGGTCTGGGAAGATCGAGATTTTTGCTCCCCCCCTTTCCGGTTCTGTGGTATCTTTCTTTTTTCCCTGATGGAAAATTTCCCTTCCCGAGAAAATTAATGCACTCTGCAGATTTCATCATGTGGGCCAAAAGTGTCATCTTGGGCCCCGTGGCTTTAGAATTTTGTGTGCTCTGTCAAGTCTTTCTGTTTAAACTTCTTTTTTTTTCCCAAGGGGGATTTTTAAAAAATTTATTGAGATGTTAGGCCCAAAGCTTGGGGAGGAATTTGACTTTGGGTGCCCACGTTTACAAATGTTTTTTTTTGTCTATTTTGTTTTCAAGATCTTTTAGGTGGTCTATGAAAATTTGGTAAGCACTTTCTGCTGGGATTACTGTGGATTGTTTGGTTTTGCAAAAGGATGTTTAAAAAGTGTCCTGAAAATGCCCAGGTTTGGGGGTTATTTTTGGGGGGCTTTAAATTTATTTTTTAATATTTGGCCAATTTTGTGTCCATGCAGTTTTTAGATCTTTTGGGGCCCTAGCTGTTTCACTTTTTAAATGGCAAAAGGACAGGAGGGCTTTTTAATTCTGGGTGGGCCCCCCAGGGGCCCGTTGTGCCTTTTCTTAGGGATATTACTGTTAAAGGGTTGTTTCCTGCGTAGCTTGGGGCTAGGGGGGAAAACTGCTTTTTTTGTCATTGTTTAGCTGGCGAATTCCCGGGGAGCTGGAGCTTTGAACCCTGTATAGACTTTTGCTGTCCCCTAGGGCAGGGGTTTTGGGCCCCTGCGGGCCAGCATCCTGAAGGCCCCTCCTTTAGATTCACCATGGGGGTCAGGGGCCGATTCCATAGGGGGGATGGTAGGGCCGCCTGAAACTGGGGGGCCTTTCGTTCACTGCTTGTGGGCGCCCTTGGGGGCCATTAGTAATCGGGTTCCACAAAAAAGGCGGCCCACCACGTGGGCCGCCATGGGGCCCCGCCCCATTGCCCCGTGAGCCGCCCCTGGGATCGGGGGGGGAGTTTTCTCACTGTGTTTCCCCCTGGAGACCGCTTTTCCCCCCGCCGGACCCGGGTTTTTATCCCGGGAAACCGGTGGTGCGGGTACCTGGTCGCCGCTTTTCCTGCCGCAGGTATGGGGCCACAAGATCTGTGTGTCGGGCTGCTCTACTGCGGGCCGTCCAGGCGTGCGCCCACCTCTGCTCTTCCTCGTCTCCTCCTGCCGCTGCAGCCGCAGGGATTCCGCTGTTGTGCTGGCGCTCGGTTCTTGACCTCCGGCCGTACCTCGGGGTTTTCCCGCGGGCCCGCTCTCTCTCTTCTGCTGTCGGCCTGCAGTGATGCGGCGCGCTGATCCCTGGCGTGTCCAAGATGGCGCCCGCTCCGGGGAGGTATCCTCTGACTCCGGCATTTGTGCTGCCAGCGGAGCAAAAAAGTTAGATATTAAAATATCTGTGTCGCTGCCTGTTGCAGGGTCTCTGGGCTGCCTTTTCCCTCTTCTTGGTCCCGTTTTTGGCACTGTAATCCCCTTGTTCAGTCAGTGCACTGAGAGGAGCTCAATTACATGTGACCAGCCACCAACATGCCAGGCCCCGCACCCAAACCCCCCCCCCACTCCCCCGTGTTTATGCTTTTATATTCAGTAAAATACACAGTGTTTTTAAACGCCACGAGTAAATTATTCCAGGTGATTTCTGGAGAGCAATTTATATTCAAGGGTTAATTAATCATGCTTATGCTTTTCTATTCAGTAAAATACACTGTGTTTTTATATTCATGGGTAAAATACACTGTGTTTTGGCCTTCCTGACAGAGCCCTGGTTTTAAAATCTGACATGTGTCACTTTATGTGAGAATAACTTTTTGACACTTTTACCTATCCAAGTGATTCAGAGATTGTTTTCTCGTGACACATTATGCTTTAAGTTAGTAATACATTTTGGTCCAAAAAGTCCTTGTTTTTGTGAAAAATATAAAAAATATCATGAAAATTTGCAAAAATTAGCAATTTTCAAAGTTCAAAAATGTCTGCGTGTAAGACAGATAGTTATTCCACTCAAAATAGTTTATGACTAGCATCTAACATATGTGTACTGTAGGTTGGCATCATTTTTTAAATGTTTTTTTTTCTTTGTACCACATTAAGGGGCTTAGAAATATAGTAGTAATTTTTCACATTTTCAAGAAAATTTGCAAAATAGATTTTTTTAGGGACCAGTCCAGTTCTGACGTGGCTTTGAGGGGCCTGTATGTTAGATACCCCAATAAATGACCCCATCTAAGAAACTACACCCCTTAAAGTATTTAAAAAAGCATTTAAGAAGTTTGTTGACCCTTTAGATATTTCACAGAAATTAAAGCAAAGTGGAGGTGAAATTTCAAAATTTCACTTTTTTTGCAGATTTTAAATTTTTATCCATTATTCACAAGAATACGGTAAATGTGATCAGGGAAATGCAACTTAATATTGATTCCACCGATTCTTCTGTTTTCAGAGATATCCCATATGTGGCCCTAGTGCGCTATTTGGCTCAACCACAAGCCTCAGAATAGGAGGAGCACCTACTGGACTCTGGGGTCTCATTTTCATTACCATTTTATTTAGGAGCCATTTCAGGTTTGCAGACAACCAAAGGTTCAAAAACTTAATAGACAACTCTAAAAAGACTCCATGTTGAAAACTACACCACTTATGGAATATATCCAGAGGTGCAGTGAGTATGTCGACCTCACAGGTGTTTCACAAATTTTTTTAGCGTTCGGCCCTGAAAATTTAAAAAAATATAATTTTTTTTACAATAATCTGCAATTTTAGCTGAAAATGTTTAATTTTTACAAGGAATCCTGGAAAAAAGCCCCAAAATTGTGTTACGCAATTTTTTCCAAGTTCGGCAATACCTACATTGGGTGTAAACTACTGTTTGGGCGCATGGCAGGGTGTACAAGGGAGGGAGTGTTATTTGACTTTTGGAGCACAGATATTGGTGGGGCTATGTCGCATCTGCAAAGCCCCCAAAGTACTAGAATAGGTGAAACCTTCCAGAAGGCCCATTTTGGATTTAACCCCCCTCAGGGATCTATTTTAAGGGTGTATTTTGCATTTTGGGCACACAGGTGTTCCGTAGTTTTTTTTTATCATTGGGGCCATGAAAATGGGAGGGGAAGAGAACGCAGTTCCGCCATTTGTTTTTGGGCTTCATTTTTACAGTTTTTGCCATACGGGATAAATGACGGGAAAAACATTTACTATGGGGGTTGGTACAATACAATGATAAAAATGTTATATATTTTTTTTATGTTTTATTACTTTTACACAATAGAAGCGAGTTTATTAAAAAGTTGTGTTTTTATGTAGTCCTATTCTGATAGCCAGAGCTTTTTTTTAATTTTTTGCATACAGAGCTGATTGTGGGCTTGTTTTTTACGAGATGAGTTGATGTTTTTTTAGTACCATTATGGGGTGCATGTGATGCTTTGTTCACTTTTTATTAAGGTTTTTGTGAGGCATTTTGTATAAAATACAGCAATTCTGGTAGTGTTTTTTATTTTTATTTTTTACTGCGGTCACTGTGCGGTATAAATTACATGCTAGTTTTACTCAGCAGGTTGATACGATAACAGCGATACCAAATTTGTATATTTTTTAATGTTTTACTGTTTACACAATAAAAAACACTTTTATTTGAAAAGGAAAACACAGCAGTCTGAGAGCCATAACTTTTTTATTTTTCTGTTTATGGAGCTGTGTAGGGGCTTGATATTTGCAGGATGAGTTGAAGTTTTTATTGGTATCATTTTTTGGGGGACAAGACTTTATGATCGCTTTTAAATCCGTTTTTAGGAAGGCAGGGTGAAGAAAATACTGCAGTCCCTGCAGTGTTTTTTATTTTTATTTTTAATAGCGTTCACCGTGCAGTATCCATGACAATTAGTTTAAAAACTCTGTGGTTGAAAACAATTAGGTGATACCCAATTATAGTTTTTTATTTGGAAGCACAATTTTTTTGAAAAAAAAAGTTTTATTGTTAAAAAAATATTTATGCATCGTTATTTCTAAAGCCAAACTTTAAATTTTTCGTATGCAAGTGTGTAAGGACTTTTTTTTTATTGATATGAAATTTTTGAGACTTTTTACTCCAAATTTATGTGCGCGGGATGAAAAAAAATTGAAAATTTTGTGACTTTTTTTTTTTTTTTACGGCGTTCACCGTACCGGGTTTAAATTTAAAATGGACAGATTATAGGGTGGGTCGTTAACGCATGCGGCGAACCACAATATGGATACTTTATTTCTTTTGATCTTTTTGGCCCATTGCTTTGTAAAGGGAAAAAGGGCGGTGTATGGTTTTTATTTTATTTTTGTGTTTGTGTTTTACGTTTTTGACTTTTTTTTAAATTTTTACAAATTATTTCACTTTTTCCCAGAGGGGAATTGCATGAACGATCGTCAGATCGTTAAACCAATAGGGATCAGCACAATGCTTATAGCTGTGATGGTCCCCCATGGCCAAATGTCAGTCACGCTGCCCAAATGCGTTGTGGGGATGTGACATCACCCGAACGGATGCTGTCATTTTTTTTTTACGTCCAGGCTGTCTAGTAGAGACAGTTTGCGGCGCTGAGCGCCATTATCGCCGATCGCGGCAGCAGGATTCCTAATTTCTGCCGCAGTGCGATGTCGCGACCACGATTTTCGCGACGCCGGGGGTTATTCCCCCGCGGCCGGAGTTTCACTCTGCCATGGGGATGCGGCATGATGCCACAGTAATTTTTCCACTGGTTCCATGCCGCGATTTTGCGCACTCCGCTTGTGAGCGCGCAAGATCGCCATGACGTACCCATAGGTCAATTTGCGGGATCCCCTACTCGACATTGCCGTATGGGTAGGTCAAATGTCGGTAAGGGGTTAAACACCACATACGAGTAAATTTTTCCTGGTCATTTCTGGAGCGCAACTTATATTAGGTTACCAAGCCCGTTAGTGGTTCATTGGAGTCAAATACAGGGTGTGTATTTAAACATATACAGATATTTCATTAACAGAGTCTGTAAATTTTTTAACAAACATTATGTCAAAGAGGGGTGGCGGGTCTTCCCCATTTTGATGGCAGTGGCACAAACATTCCTGAGCAGGCAAGGCACAGACAGTAAGGGGAAAGTCGAGCAGGGTCACGGTGAGGCCACAACTTCGTCGTCATCTATGCCGGTGTTTGACAAACCCAAGGTTTTTGATTGGTTGACTAGGTCCCACTTTCTTTCCCGATGCCATCTGAAACCTCAGAGAGTCGGTGGAAAAGTCAGACACAACCTTATTGGCATGGCCGGTGACAAGTAAGTGGGCCCCCACCTGTTCCTCCCAAACCCGCCTTAGCCCGTCCAGTATCTCAGCCAGAGTCTATAGTGGTCTCGGCTCAGCGCCACTATACCAAGAGGTAAACAATTTAAGGACAATCAGCGTACGTGGACGAAGAAGTGGGCAAATCCGTGCTTAAATTGGGAAGTAGGCGGCAAAGTAGGATGTGTAGAGGGGGCATGGGAGGCATGTTGTAGGGTCAACCTTCGCATACCAGACCTTGAGGAGGACAGGAGATCCCAAAATAATCGATGATGTTTTAGCTGATCGCACTTGGAGCTGGGGTAAGCAAAAGGTTCATCATCGTCAGGGAAGAGGGCGTCAGCTTGCGCGTCAGGGAGCGGCCCAGCCAGCAAGTCGTTAGTGTGGCCGTGAGTCAGCAGGGTAGCAGCAGTGGAGGTCGGGAGCAAACAGCCATGGGGTTTGACGACCCTCTTCGCAGGTCCAAGAAGTAGCGGCACAGAGGTCACGAGGAGCGGTGTATAGTCATGATTGCGGAGCGTTGGCGGGCGGGGCGTTGCTAGGGTTCCCAAAACTCCGGGGCTCGGGCCCTTAAGTTTTTTAAAATTTTGGGGGGTTTTTTTTAAAATTTTTTTTAAAAAAATTTTTTTTTTTAAAAAAAGGGGTTTTCCCCTTCCAAAAAAAAAAATTTTTTCCCCCCAAAAAAAGGGGGGTCCCATTTTTTTTAAAACGGGGATATTTTTTTCCGGGGGAAAAAAAAGGGGTTTTTTTTTTAAATTTTTTGGAGGGGGGGGGCCCCCCGGGGGGGGCAAAAAATTTTTAAAAAAATTTTTCCCCTTTTTTTTTTTTTTGGTGGGGGGGGGGGAAAAGGGGTTTCCCCCGGGGTTAAAAATTTAAAAAAAAAGGGGTTTAAAAAAAAACCCCCCCCCGGGGGTTTTGCAGGGGGGAAATGGGGGGGGGGGGGTTTTTTAAAAAATTTTTAAAAAAAAAAGGGGGAAAAAGGGGGGGGGGGGTTTTTTTTTGGGGGGGTTTTGGGGGGAAAAAGGGGGCCCCCCAAAAAGGGGGGGGCCCCCCCCTTTTTTGGGGGCGGGGGGGGGGGTTAAAAAAAAAAAAGGGGGGGGCCCCCCTTTTTGGGTTTTTTTCCCGGGGTTTTTAAAAGGGGGGAACAACCCGGGGGTGGAATTTTTTTAAAAAAGGGGGGGGGGGCTTTTTGGGGTTTTTTTTGGGGGGGTTTTTAAGGGAAAAAAGGGGGGTTTTTTTTTTTTTCCCCCCCCCTTTTTTTTTAAAAAAAAACCCCCCCAAAATTTTAAAAGTGTTTACATTTATGTTACATTTAGTTGGGGGGGAAAAATTTTTCTTTCTCTTCTTTTTCTCCATCTGTCCGAGACGCCATGACGTCCCTTTACCTCCCCAACTCTTTTAAAGAAAAATGTAAAAAACAAACATCTTAGAAATCCTCATTTTTTCAGCACCCCGTAGGTAAATATTTTCCCCCCATAGTGGTAGTAGCCCATGTAGCCAGGGGTTTTAGCCCCTTCCGGTTTTTTCCCCTTGGGTTTACTTTTTTCCCCTTTAGGCAGTTTAAATGTCCTGTAGCAAGTAATATGCTCCCTTTTAGTCAGGTTATTTTCCCCCTTTAGACAGGTTACTTCCCCCATTTGCCAATTAATATGCCCCCCGTAGCCAGGGATATGCCCCCCTGTAGCCGGGATATGCCCCATTAGCCAAATTGCCCCCCCGTAGCCCAGTTGGGGGATGCCCCCTTGCCAATATGCCCCCTGTAGCCGTGGGCATGCCCCTTAGCCTAAAAATCCCCTTTTAGCCAGTGTCATTTCCCCCTTTTGCCAAAATTTGCCACTTTTTAGCCAGTGTCTTGCCCCCCTTTGCCCCCATATGGGCCCCCTTGTGCCAGTTTTTCTTGCCCCCCGTAGCCCTATTTTGCCCCCTTTGCCCGTGTCTAGCCCCCTGTTGGCCATTTTATGCCCCCCGAGCCCGTGGGTTTTCCCCCTTTAGCCATATATTCCCCCCGTTTGCCAGTGTCTTGCCTCCCGTAGGCAGTGTCTTGCCCCCCGTAAACCAGTGTCTTGCCTTCCCGTAGCCAAATGTCTTTCCCCCCTTTTTCCCGTGTTCTTGCCTCCCGTAGCCCGTGTCTTGCCCCCGTAGCCAGTGTCTTGCCCCCCTTAAAAAAAAAAAAACAACCCCAAAACCCCCTGATTTTAAAGGTCTTTGGGGTTTTAAAAAATAAAACCCGCTCCCTATTCAAAAAGATCACAGGAAAACAACCAAAAAAAGAGAGTTAAATTGGGAATTTTAAAAAATTTTAACCCTTTTTAAAATTCTCAGCTAAAAAGGGATTTCAAAAACTTAACCCTTCAAACCCCCCACACTACCTAAATTTCACACAAAAAACCCATCCTAAAAACCCCAAATTTCCAAGAAAGAGGGGGTTTTGGGGGGGGGGGGGAAACCCCTCCCCAATAAGGATGGGCCCACACCGGAAAACCCAAACCTATATATTTCAATAAAAAATATTTTTACCCTATTCTTTTCTCTTTGGGCAAAGAAAAAAAGGGCACAGATACAAATGCTGTAATTTTACAATTTTGTTTTCAAAAAAAAGTTTTATCCTTAAAAATTGCATCAGACTGATATTCGATATTTCAAAAACATAAAGACCCTAAAGTACCCCTTAAAAGCAAACCCCAAAACCCAAAGGTTTCCCCCACTGATATCTGGGGTTTTATCAGGGTCAAAAACTAAAGGGGATATTTTACCCTAAGGGTGCCCTTCTTACAGGTACCAAAAAAATTTCAGCCCCCAAACTTTCAGAAAAGATAATGAAACCTTTTTAGGTAGCAAACATATAGAAAAAATTTACATCACCGCATATATGATGATTTCAAGGTGCCTAATGTGCCATGGTCAGACTTCTGTGGTAGGAAGGACATTAGAGCGATATATCCACTCACCTTAAATAGTCTACCCTTGCTTAATCTGTCATTCGCGGCATCGAGTACGCGTGCATCTGCAGTCAAAGACTTTCGGACGCCGATCCACTCATCGCGTCCAGTGCGCACGCGCCACCCGATGACTCCGTGCGTGCGCAGTATCACATCGCACAGCCGCGCGCTGTCACAGAATCCACGATACCAGAAAAAGATGCTGTGTGTAGAGCGCATGTGCCGCCCAGTTCACACATGAATATACGATGGCCCATCGTACGTATGTACCCCAATTCATTAGTACGGGCGCACAATCATCAGAATGACTTTCAAACTGGCCTAATAGTGCCGCTATCACCCAAACAGGGGACAACTGCCGCTTACAAAAATACTACTATAAATCAGAGCCCTCAAAAAATGAAGAATTCCACCTTAATATATATATCCAAATGGCCCAAAAATTATTAATCAGATCAAACAAGGGCAGTCTAGTCAGTATAACAATAATATCCAGATGAAATAGATATAATAAGTGAGCGGTGCCCATATATAAGTTATATACTTATAGACAGTAATTAGCATAGGGAATAATTCAGATGAAATATTCTAACAATAAATAAAGAAGATAAAGACACAATGATACAACCCCTTGCGCCCTTAGCCAGTGTCTTGCCCCCTGTAGCCATATATGCCCCCTGTAGCCAGTGTCTAGCCCCCCTGTAGCCATATATGCCTGTAGCCAGTGTCTTGCCCCCTGTAGCCATATATGGCCCCCGGTAGCCAGTGTCATGCCCCCGTAGCCATATATGCCCCCTGTAGCCAGTGTCTTGCTCCTGTAGCCAGTGTCTTGCCGCCTGTAGCCAGTGTCTTGCCCCCTCTTGCCAGTGTCTTGCCCCCTTGTAGCCAGTGTCTTGCCCCCTGTAGCAATATATGCCCCCTGTAGCCATATATGCCCCCTGTAGCCATATATGCCCCCTGTAGCCAGTGTCTTGCCCCTGTAGCCATATATGCCCCCTGTAGCCAGTGTCTTGCCCCTGTAGCCATATATGCCATCTGTTGCCAGTGTCTTGCCCCGTGTTGCCAGTGTCTTGCCCCTGTAGCCATATATGCCCCCCTGTAGCCAGTGTCTTGCCCCTGTAGCCTGTGCATCTATCCCCTGTAGCAGTGTCTTACCCCTGAGCCATATTGCCCCCTGTAGCCAGTGTCTTGCCCCTGTAGCCATGTAGCCCCGTAGCCGTGTCTTGCCTTGTAGCCCGTCTTTGCCCCCTGTAGCCAGTGTTTGCCCCCCTTACCCAATAAAAAAAAAAAAAAAAACTACTTACCCAAAGGGCCCGGCCGGCATTCGGTTTTTCAGCTTTGGTGGTTTTAAGGCGTGATGTCTCACCTGTTTTTTGCCGTCTCGGGGGTCCGGGACCTCCCGGGGCAGAGCTGGGCTTAGGAGACCCCGCGTCGGGGGATGATGAAAGGAATGATACGCGGCCTGCGACGCTAAAGGGGTATGTCGGCGCTCGTGAGCGACGTAACATACGGGGGAGGGAAAGGACGGGGAAGATCCTTTCCCGTCCTCCCGACTCTGATGCGCGGCCGCTGTGAAAAAGGCGCACGTCAGGACATCGGGGGGCGCCGCCCCCAACAGGAGTGTCCAGGCCCACGGCAGCGGCCTGGAGAAACCCAGAAATGGGGCACAGGGGATTCATTCGGGGCTCTTTGCCCCGGTGATTTGCCCCGCACGCCCGTGGTTGGCGGCAAAACCATCTACTCGGCATTGTGCAGTTTTTTGCTAAGACACCGGAGGAGCCGAATATGGGTATATGTAGAATCTGTGGGCAGAAAGTGAAGCGTGGCGAGGGAGCTAACATTGCACCAAAGGGCCCCTGTGCGTCAACACTTTGCAGCATCACCATCCTGTGGCCTTGGAGAAAACGTGGCTCAGATGTGGTGGTCCACCCGGGCCGCCCGGCAGCAAACAGCAGCAGCAGAGGCGCCCAGTGGCACGCATGCCATTGCAGCCAGTCAAGGCTCCACACCTCTGCAGTAGGGGAGTGTTCTCTTTGCCATCATCTCCCGGTCCAGATGCTCCTGCTTTTAGCTACTCATGGCACCAGCAGTCGTTCAGCGAGGCGATTGCCAAGAGACAACAGTATGTGTCCAACCATCCTAAGGTGCAGAAGCTGACCGTGCTCCTGTCCAAGTTGTTGGTGTTGGCTTTCCCTTTCTTTTCCAAATGGTGGACTCTGCACAGTTCAGAGAACTAATGGCTTGTGCCGAGTCGAGGTGGAGAGATCCAAGCCGTAATTTCTTTTCCAAAACGGCAGTACCAGTCCTTCAAAAAATATGTAGAACAGAAGGTGGGCCAGTCCTTGAGCCTATCGGTTTCTTACAAGGTGTACGGCAGCGCGGACATGTGGAGCTGTAATTACGGTCAGGGAAGGAACATGTCCTTTACGGCCCACTGGGTGAATGTGCTTCCTGCCCAGCCACACCAACAACTTGGACAGGAGACGCCGCTTTCTCCTCCACGTTGTCAAACTGCGGCTCCTGTACCAATATCTGCCTCCTCCTCCATCACCACGACATCTCAGTCTCCACAAGTGCTGCTCCATCATACCACATCTGTAGGGCACAGCGGTGTCATGCAGTTCTACACCTGGCTTGCCTTGGAAAACAAAGTCACACAGGGGAGGAACTGCTCTGCGTCATGCAGCAAGAAATCGATGTGTGACTTTCTCTGCGCCAACTGCAAATCGGAACCATGGTGACGGACAATGGGAGGAACATGTTGTCCGCGCCGGACTGAGGAGGGATGGTCCATGCACCCTGCATGGCGCACATGTTCAATCTGGTCCATTCCTAAAAAGCCAGGCACACCCTCCTCGAGTTTCAGCGGCAGAACATCCCCCCCAACACACGCTGATATGCAATGTTTCCACCCGTTGGAATTCCAGCCTGCACATGTTAGACCGACTGTATGAACAGAGAAAGGCCATTAACGGCTCATGCGTGAAACCTGCCGTTTGCTGAGGCTATTTGATGAGGCAACATTATTTGTCGCCAGGATTACGGGATGAATAACGTCATTCCATTGCTTCATGTCCTGGAACAGATGCTGTAAAATCTGTCTGGGTAGGGGACTGGAGATGTGGCAACTACATCTCGCGGCCACATGGGTCCGGTTGTGACTGAACTGGAGGAGGAGGAGGAGGACGTTGGAGCACAAGCATTTTCTGGTAAAATTAGTGGTTTTTCTACCCAGGTGACAAGAGAGGAGGAGCAGGAGCAGCTGGAGAAGGAAGATGGAGACGAGGAAGATGAGGCAGATGACCCCCAAGCACTGTGGCAGTATACAGTGGAGAGGGAGACAGGGAGACCCTCAGAGTTACTTGTGCACATGGCCCGCAGCATGCTGATTTGCCTGGCTATTGACAGCCGAATAGTCACCATCCGGCAGAGGGATGACTTCTGGATTTCCATCCTCTTGGCCCCTCGCTACCAGTCCAAAATGGGAGCCTTTTTACCAGCTGCTGAGAGGGAGGACAAACTCAGCGCTTACGTACCACTGCCGTGGCTGCTGTGGGAAGGTGGGGGTTAGGAGCTGTACCAGCTCCATCAGCAGCAACCTAAGTCTGGAGTCGCTGATGAGCAGCTTCCTTCACCCGCCTAGTGAGAAGGGGAAGTCACCAGCAGCAGGACCAGGAGCAGACCCTGAACCAACAGGTCGTGGCCTACTTGGACAGCACTCTGCCACCAAACTGGATGTGTGGCCGCAACTTGCCGAGTTTGCAGTGGAGAAGCTGTCCTGCCCCGGCCAGTTAGTGGGGGCATCAAAAGCGGTGTTCAGTGCGGCGGGGGCCATAGTTACCCCAAGGAGAACCCGCTTGTCCACTGGAAATGTGGAGTGACTGACCTTTGTCAAGATGAATCAGGCGTGGATCGGCCAGGATTTCCAGACACCAATGCCTAAGGCATCAGATTACATCAGCCATGACGCCTCACCAAAACTTTGAGAAATGAGTCTGGATTCAAACTGCCTGCATCAGCCAGTATTCTGATGGCCGCCAACCCACCTGATCCCACACATCTGCTGCCAGTTGCTCCATCTGCCTACCACCATCTTTACCAGGGACTGGTATTGCCACCCACCTCCACACTCTGTCATTGTGCCACTCTATGAGCTCATGCTGCTGCTGTTGCTGCTGCCGTGACCTCCACACTCTGCGATTGTGCCACTCTGTGGCCTACTCATGCTGCTGCCAAGTGACCACTGTCTCACTGGAACACCCTGTGGTTTCCTAATGCTGATTCCACCTCTAAACCACTCTATGCCCTTTTGCCACTATGTTTGGTTTTCCCCTTCTTTTCACCTTTCAGAAGGAATGGGAAGGATGAGGATTGTCTAGCCAAAAGCAGGAGTGGATACAGAACACAGAAGACATGCAAATATCCCATTTATGGTCATCTCTTTTTTTGGATCAACTCCTTTTTGTTTTTGGCCTTAGCAATACTGAGGGATTATTGACCGATTGAAAGCGGACACTGACGGATGAAAGGAAGGGCAAAATGATCAGAGACATCAACGAAAAATTACTGCCGACACCCTCTCACCTCATTTGGGGGGGGCCTCTACATGTATCAGTGTTTAACAGAACAGTTTGTCATATTCTGTGACGGTTTTAAAAGCTCTGGCCTCATGGATGAACCCTGCTGTGACGTCCCGTTACTGTGCTGAGACCTGTGCCGGCTCCAGTAATCTACTTCTGTGTTCTTTAAAGCTATCGTAGGATCTTAGCCCTCAGCTTGTTTTTTTCCAACCTGCGCTGCCATGACCTTATCAGGCTGCATTCCCGCTTCAGTTTTTTGGTCAGTTTTGCCCCCGTAAGTGCCCAGGGAATTTTAGAGTGAAGCAATTCTTAGAGCGGCGGCAGTCATGTGTGTGTCATACTAAAACACAGCATTGTATGAAGACCAAACCATGCTCCCTATGCATATTTAAGCATGGCACAAGGTTCTACAACACCCTACAGGCTCTCTGCAGATAGGAAATAGCTGTTTTTAACGCGATTTGTCGCAATTATATTCGTGTCGAAACAAATTTTGTCGGAAAATTCACAGAACTCGGCGAATCGAATTTTTTAGAAATTCGCCCATCTCTATTTATAAACTGTCTTATGGGCTATGACCTACCACTGCTCATGTCTGAGAACATTGTACCTTTTTCTATAAGACTACAGTAAATACAATCCGCACATTTAAAACATCCTTTTGGTTTATGTAGTCAGGTTTCGCTTCTGGGAGCGGAGAAATTACTTTGCACTAATTGATCCTTAATGTTCCTCCTTCTTCTGTATATGATCATCAGGTAATCACCCACACAGTTTTTGATAGCAGGATTCATCAGGAGAACATTCCAACACTGTAATACCTTTCTTATTGGTTCTGCCGCACTGTGAAAAGTCCCTACAATACGTGCTGGTTTTGGATCTTTGGGTCCCACATCCACAACTCTAGGGGTTAGTAATTGTGCTCTATCCTTCTGCTAATGCTGACCGAAATGCTTTCCATAGGATATAATATGGATATCCTTTTGCTAGGAAATGCTCTCTTAGGTCAGCCTCTTGAGCCAGAAAAACAGCCTTAGAAGAACAATTCCTCCTGAGCCTGAAATATTGGCCACGAGGATGCCTCTCTTTAATAGCTAAGAGTGGCTGCTTTCCCAGCGAAGCAAAGAGTTTGTTGCAGTGTGCTTCCGAAAGATTCTGGTCGACAGCTCTCCTGATTGCTTGGTCTACTCTCGCCTAATCTACTATCTCTCTGCTAACTCTCTTCTTGACCCTCTGCAATCAGATTTCCGCTCTTTACACTCCACAGAAACTGCTCATGCTAAAGTTTCAAATGATCTCCTGACAGCAAAATCTCAGGGTAACTACTCATTGCTGCTTCTTCTGGATCTCTCTGCAGCATTTGACACTGTTGATCACCACCTCCTCCTCAACATGCTCAGTGCCATCGGTATCCAGAACACTGCACTCTCTTGGTTCTCTTCCTACCTCTCTGACCGCTCTTTCAGTGTCTCATTTTCCGGTTCTACCTCCTCTCCTCTTCCTCTTGTTGTTGGGGTTCCTCAGGGATCCATTCTAGGTCCTCTCCTCTTTTCTATCTTCACAGCCCCCATTGGACAAACCATCAGCAGATTTGGCTTTCAGTACCATCTCTATGCTGATGACACACAACTATACACTTCCTTCCGAGACATCACTCCTGCCCTGCTACAGAACACCAGTGACTGTCTGTCCGCTGTCTCTGACATCATGTCCTCTCTCTATCTTAAACTAAATCTCACTAAAACGGAACTTCTAGTCATCCCACCATCTACTAACCAACCCCACCCTGCTATTTCTCTCTTCGTGTGTGGTACCACCATAACTCCTAGGCAGCAGACCCACTGTCTGGGCGTTATACTAGACTCAGATCTGTCCTTCACCCCATTTATCCAATTCTTTGCCCGCTCCTGTCACCTGCACCTAAAGAACATCTCCAGAATCCGTCCGTTTCTCACTGTGGAAACAACTCAAACTCTCATTGTTGCTCTTATTCTTTCTCATCTTGACTACTGCTTCCCTACTTGTTGGTCTTCCTCTCTGTAAACTCTCCCCTCTCCAAACTGTCCTGAATGCGTACTACCCTATATTTATGTAACATGGCTGATCCATTGTAAACCAAGCACTTATCACCCTTTGTTTCACCCATACACCTTAATAGATTGCAAGCTCTTGCGAGCAGGGCCCTCACACTTTGTGTCTCATTTGTCAGTAGCTTTTTTTATAATGTAATGTCTGGTTTGTCCGTGTTTATTCCCTCTATATTGTAAAGTGCTGCGGAATATGTTGGCGCTATATAAATAAAGATTATTATTTATTATTATTATTATTATTATTATTATTATTTTTATTATTATTATTATTATTATTATTATTATTATTTTAATTTGGTAATTCTTACATCAAAGAAGGTAGGAGTCTCCTCTTCACCATTATAGTAAATTCATCCCGGGACTCATTCCTATAACGATGTCATCAATATATCTAGCTCAAAGGGCTATTTTATCAGAGTGAATAGGAGGGTCATCCCCAAACACCACCGTGGTCTCCCAACAGCTGATGTACAGGTTAGTGAATATAGACGCACTAGGTCTACGCATCGCTGTACCTCATAGCTGGAGAAAGACTCGACTATCAAACAGGAAATAGTTCTTTGTTAATGAGAATATTAGCGACTTCACAATGTAGTAAGTTATATGTCCCACAGTAAGTTATATGTCCCCCAGTAGGTGGATATATAGTTTACTGGTAGGTAGGTATATAGGTTACATGCCCCCCAGTAGGTATATAGGCAGGTTATAGGTCCCCCAGTAGGTATACAGGCAGGTTATAAGTACCCCTGTGGGTATATAGGTAGGTTATAAGTCCCAGAGAAGGTATAAAGAAAGGTTATAGGTACCCAGCGGGTATGCAGGCAGGTTGTTGGTCCCTCAGTAGGTATATAGGCAGGTTGTAGGTCCCCCAGAACATATATAAGTAGGTAATAGGTCCCCCAGCATGTATATAGGTAGTTAATAGGTCCCCCAGCACGTATATAGGTAGCTTATAGGTCCCCAGATCGTATATACATAGTTATAGGGCCCCCAGCACGTATATAGGTAGATTATAGGTTCCCCTGTACATGTATAGGTAGATTATAGGTGCCCCAGCACATTTTTAGGTAGAATTTAGCTCCCCCTGCCCATGTTTAGGTAGATTATGGGTTCCCCTGCACATGTATAGGTAGCTTATAGGTGTCCCTGCACATGTAATTGTAGATTATAGGTGACCCTGCACATGAATAGCTAGATTATAGGTGCCCCTGCACATCTATAGGTAGATTATAGATGCCCCAGTACAAATATAAGGCTAGTTAAAAATTAAAAACTAATAGCACTCACCTTTCGTGGTCTCTGACGCTGTTGCTGCTCCCGGGCTTCCTTCACAGGCGGCGTGACGTCACCAGGCCATGCAGGCAGCGTGATTACACGCATGCTGCCTGTGCTGTGTACTCCAGTAAGCCATCCCTCTCTGTTCCGCAGAAGCCTGTAAAGGGGGGAAAGGT